>JAXIVJ010007741.1:10000-30000 GCA_036785665.1 Chirona hameri
TGTTTACGACTGCCTGATTGAGCATTGTCGTCCCGTTTTGCCTGTCAACCAACACGGATGTATGCGTGCGTGACCAACCTGACCTGCTTCCTGAATGATGCCTGGGGCTCTATAGCCGAGGGGAAACCGTTGGACGCCGTGTACACCTACTACTCGTCCGCGTTTACAAGTGTGAATCAACAACTATTGTTGCACAAAATGAAGCCCTCATTCAACGTGAAAGACCGCGCATACTCGTGGCTTCGCTCATACCTGTTACACCGTAGTCAGCGAGTGGTTGTAAACGGGAAACACTCACCGTGGACTCCAGTGTTATGGGGCGTCCCAGAAGGTAGTATCTGCGGCCCCCTGTTATTTATCTGTTTTACCGCCGATATACCATTCCACATACAAATTGGGTGCACAATGTATGCTGATGACGTTAAGCTGTATACGCCGGTCCGTTGTGAGGACGATGTTCGTGCACTTCAGTCTGACATCGACTCTCTTGTACATTGGTCACGTGTATGGGGACTTAGTTTGAACCCGGCCAAGTGCTTCGTAATATCGTTCACCTTGCGCACCTCGCCTGTCTTAGCGGCCTACACAATGGATGGTGTTACACTAGAGCGTCACGCACAGGTGCGCGACTTGGGAGTCATCTTTGACTCAAAGTTGAACTTCGCTTCTCATGTGGACGCCACAGTCGCAAAGGCCAAACGTATGATTGTACTGTTTATCCGCAGCATGCAGCTGCCAGCTACCCGTCGCCATGTAAAGCTCGATCACAAGGTCATGTTGTGTGCTTTCAACGCTCATGTCCGTTCCATTGTCGAATACGGGAGCGTGGTCTGGTCGGGAGCGGCAGACCCATCTTTTTTTTCTTCTTTTTTAACTTTTTTTTGCTAATTCCCCTACCCATTAATAGGTAGGCAGGAGTGCCCTTCCATGCCCATGTGACCAGAGTACGCTAATTACCAGAGTGTTTAATAAGGATAGGGTTATGCAATCACGTTAGGTCACACCACTCTCCGCTATTTTTTGTTTTGTTTTTTTGTTGCATGGAAAGGATAGTCGCCACCTGTATTAGTATAAGATTTGATCTGAGATTCGGGCGGACAGGCAAAGCCGGACAGGCAAAGCTGAGCTAGTAGCGCTCACTCGAAACCCAGATCTGACTATAGTTAGGTGTTATGGGAAGAAATTAATACAATTATACTCAGGCATATAAACAAACGAAAACACAAAATGCACACACACGCGCGCGCACACGCACACGCACACGCGCTCGCGCACGCGCACGTACACGCACACGCACACGCACATACACGCACATACACGCACACACACACACACACACACACACACACACACACACACACACACACACACACACACACACACACACACACACACACACACACACACACACACACACACACACACACACACACACACACACACACACACACACACACACACACACACACACACACACACACACACACACACACACACACACACACACACACACACACACACACACACACACACACACACACACACACACACACACACACACACACACACACACACACACACACACACACACACACACACACACACACACACACACACACACACACACACACACACACACACACACACACACACACACACACACACACACACACACACACACACACACACACACACACACACACACACACACACACACACACACACACACACACACACACACACACACACACACACACACACACACACACACACACACACACACACACACACACACACACACACACACACACACACACACACACACACACACACACACACACACACACACACACACACACACACACACACACACACACACACACACACACACACACACACACACACACACACACACACACACACACACACACACACACACACACACACACACACACACACACACACACACACACACACACACACACAGACACAGACACAGACACAGACACAGACACAGACACAGACACAGACACAGACACAGACACAGACACAGACACAGACACAGACACAGACACAGACACAGACACAGACACAGACACAGACACAGACACAGACACAGACACAGACACAGACACAGACACAGACACAGACACAGACACAGACACAGACACAGACACAGACACAGACACAGACACAGACACAGACACAGACACAGACACAGACACAGACACAGACACAGACACAGACACAGACACAGACACAGACACAGACACAGACACAGACACAGACACAGACACAGACACAGACACAGACACAGACACAGACACAGACACAGACACAGACACAGACACAGACACACACACACAATATAATCGGCCCATCTCTCTTTTACCACTCTGCTCAATGGTGCTGGGGAAAGTTGTTTACGACTGCCTGATTGAGCATTGTCGTCCCGTTTTGCCTGTCAACCAACACGGATGTATGCGTGCGTGACCAACCTGACCTGCTTCCTGAATGATGCCTGGGGCTCTATAGCCGAGGGGAAACCGTTGGACGCCGTGTACACCTACTACTCGTCCGCGTTTACAAGTGTGAATCAACAACTATTGTTGCACAAAATGAAGCCCTCATTCAACGTGAAAGACCGCGCATACTCGTGGCTTCGCTCATACCTGTTACACCGTAGTCAGCGAGTGGTTGTAAACGGGAAACACTCACCGTGGACTCCAGTGTTATGGGGCGTCCCAGAAGGTAGTATCTGCGGCCCCCTGTTATTTATCTGTTTTACCGCCGATATACCATTCCACATACAAATTGGGTGCACAATGTATGCTGATGACGTTAAGCTGTATACGCCGGTCCGTTGTGAGGACGATGTTCGTGCACTTCAGTCTGACATCGACTCTCTTGTACATTGGTCACGTGTATGGGGACTTAGTTTGAACCCGGCCAAGTGCTTCGTAATATCGTTCACCTTGCGCACCTCGCCTGTCTTAGCGGCCTACACAATGGATGGTGTTACACTAGAGCGTCACGCACAGGTGCGCGACTTGGGAGTCATCTTTGACTCAAAGTTGAACTTCGCTTCTCATGTGGACGCCACAGTCGCAAAGGCCAAACGTATGATTGTACTGTTTATCCGCAGCATGCAGCTGCCAGCTACCCGTCGCCATGTAAAGCTCGATCACAAGGTCATGTTGTGTGCTTTCAACGTTCATGTCCGTTCAATTGTCGAATACGGGAGCGTGGTCTGGTCGGGAGCGGCAGACCCATCTTTTTTTTCTTCTTTTTTAACTTTTTTTTGCTAATTCCCCTACCCATTAATAGGTAGGCAGGAGTGCCCTTCCATGCCCATGTGACCAGAGTACGCTAATTACCAGAGTGTTTAATAAGGATAGGGTTATGCAATCACGTTAGGTCACACCACTCTCCGCTATTTTTTGTTTTGTTTTTTTGTTGCATGGAAAGGATAGTCGCCACCTGTATTAGTATAAGATTTGATCTGAGATTCGGGCGGACAGGCAAAGCCGGACAGGCAAAGCTGAGCTAGTAGCGCTCACTCGAAACCCAGATCTGACTATAGTTTGGTGTTATGGGAAGAAATTAATACAATTATACTCAGGCATATAAACAAACGAAAACACAAAATGCACACACACGCGCGCGCACACGCACACGCACACGCACACGCGCACGCGCACGTACACGCACACGCACACGCACATACACGCACACACACACACACACACACACACACACACACACACACACACACACACACACACACACACACACACACACACACACACACACACACACACACACACACACACACACACACACACACACACACACACACACACACACACACACACACACACACACACACACACACACACACACACACACACACACACACACACACACACACGCACACACACACACACACACACACACACACACACACACACACACACACAAATACCCCCCCCCCCCCCCCCTCCCTCCCTGCTGCCTGCGCCGACTTGCCTCAGGCCCATGTATTCACACACGCATACATTGAATCAAGTGAATAATAGAACAAACAAAAAAATAGACACAGATGAGGATAGGAAAGGAAATAAAAGAAATGAACATAAGAGGGCAGGACCAACTCAAATACATATTAAGAAGAAAATACAACGCTACCACTACAGATAAATAATTAGTACTGGTGCAGAATATACTCATGAACATATTTATTTAGGGTATCCTTATTCCTAGGAACATTATCAATATCATTAAATAACTTACTAACTATCGTATTCCACGCCCTCGGAGCAGAGACAGATAGTGAAAATGCTGTATAATTTGTACGTGCATGTGGAATTATAAAGTGTTGAATAGCTCTGGTGTTGACTGGCTCATGGTATCTAAACATTTCAAAAATTGGACGAGGAAGAGTTTCTTTTACATAGCCCAAAAGTATGACTGTTTGCTGTTGGTTTACCAAATCTGGAAACTTTAACATTTTGTATTTAACAAAAAGTTATGGTAGTTAAAGTTAAAGTTAAGTTAAAGTTATGGTACAAAAAGTTGTGGTACAAGTATGGCTTTTTATCAATAATTCTGATTGCTCGCTTCTGTAGTCTTGACTAGTTTATCAATTATGGTTGGATAATTGCTTCCCCAGACAGCAGCACAGTAGTTTAAATAAGGGAGTATTATAATATTGTATAAGAGTAAAAGATGTTTGGATGAGATATAAAATTTGTCACGTATATATTTGTATATACGTGCCATATTTTTTTGTTAACGGCTGGAACGCATTCAGCATTCCTTTTGTATTTGGCTCGCGTGTTCGTCTGACCACAGCTCCTTTATCCTAGCTTACGATCACTTACTGCAGCATTTCAAGGTTTCCTCCATAAAATCTCGTTTCATGCAGCATGATCTTATGTTCATACACAACGTTTTTCACGGCCGACTTGACAGTCCCCAGCTCCTGTCATGCTTTCACCTGTCGGCTCCGGCCAGACGGATCAGGTCGCCTGTGCTCTGGCATATACCGTTTGCACGTGCCGCTGCTGTGAAAAACGGATCTTTTTGCCGAATTTCTTCCATGTGTAACGAGTTTCTTAACGCCTGCGTATCCCTATCTTTCTTTTGCTCGCCATCATCTGACTACAAATCCGCTGTGCGGTCACATGTAACTCGGGCAGGTGCCTTTTGAGCCTTTTGGGCTCGCAGCCAGGCCTCACCACGCGAGGGCTCACCGAATGGTTATGGTGTGTGTGGGTGTGGGTGTGGGTGTGGGTGTGGGTGTGGGTGTGGGTGTGGGTGTGGGTGTGGGTGTGGGTGTGGGTGTGGGTGCGGGTGCGGGTGCGGGTGCGCGTGTGTGTGCGCGCGCGCGTGTGCGCACGCGCACGCATTGTCGTTTCAAGGGGCAGACATGTATGTACGTAGTTCCCATACACGCATTCCAGGGTCGAATCTCTAGTATTTAAGGCACGGGTCCACTGAGATCCACTTGAAAGATTACTTGATAAATCCGCTGATTTCAGAGATCTCACTCAGATCATAGATCCGGGTCTCCATGGGTGTCAAGATATCCACCGGATCTATGACAAATATGAAAATGTCAGGCCATATATAATAACTACGCATAGTTTAAATTGTATTTTTAACCCGGCATTGGCTGGGGTCTCATCAGCCGAACGCCATTGGCGGGGGGCGTTTTTTCCGCCCGCCCCCTCCCCCACTGGTTATCTTCCGAACCAATAACCGCAGCGAGACGCGCAAGGCAGCAATCGAAAGCTCTCACTGATTCGCATCCAAAGCATACACGAAATTTTCCAAATAAGGTCACATGACAGGTCAAGATCAGGTCAAAGATAAAATTGAGATATTTTAGTTTTTGGGCCATACTTTCCATCTAAGGCCTTAGATTGCGACTATTATCGCACAAAGTGCTCGCAAAGGTATACATATAAAAGTGAAAAAAAGTAAAAGTACATAAGCAAAAGTGAAATTGTAAGCAAAGGTCAGGTCACAAAAGGTCACAGGTCTACGAAAGCCATGCGATACTTGTTGTATGAGTTATTTTACAGGTATAATTCGACAGTAGCAGTCATTTTCACAATCTGACACCATATAAGGTCAAGGTCAGGTCAAATAAGGTAAACAGTTGAAATTGATAAATATAAAAGGCATGTGTATAGACCAGTTTTGTCTCAGAAATACAATGCTGGCATTTATTTGTTTGTATCTGGTCAGTTAAAGCAAAAAACCGCAATTTCAAAATATGACGTCATGAGTTACGCATACTTTAGGGTCATACTATATCAGTCAAAAATAATTATATTGCTTTTAAATTTGGTTTGGGTATTGTCCACATGTGTTTCTTCAACATATCTTCAGTTTTTTTTTAATGTTTGAAAATGTAGATTTTGAGGGCATCCCCCAAAAATAGTTTGTGATTTTTTTGGGGTCAAAACCAAATTTTTACAAATTCGAAATAGCGATTTAGTAGCCCTTGCCATTTGCTATCTTTTGGCGTTTTTCGATTGCATTTTGCTTCAAATATGGCATTGGTACGGCCTGCTAAAGTTTAGCTGATTTTTGTGTCAAACTCGTGTGTAGTGAGTTAGTCCTAAATTCGCTATATTTCGAAAAATTTGACGAAATTTCTTCATTTTCGCACAGAAGACGTATAATTGATGTAGGAAAAGGTACCTGAAGTTTCACGCCGATAGCGCTATTAGTTTCTGAGCTATTACGAAAGTTCGTCGTCAGGGGGGCGGAAAACGCCCCCCCCCCCCCTAGCCAATGGCGGGTTAACCCTCGTCGTGCCCGGCGGGGGTGTTTAGACGCGCCCCTAAGGTTTTTCGAAGATAGCGGAAAAGCGCCGCCGTTTTTGGCACAGCTGTTCGGGCATCAATTACCCACCTTGTGTGAAATTCTTGACGTCGGGTCATTTCAGGTCAGGTCACCAGGCCAGGTCATGTGACCCCACCTCAAAAGTTTGCCGTCGTACCACAGCCACAGTTTTTGGCCGATCGGTTTAAAACTTATAGGATTTCATAAGGTCATATATACCTGCAATTCGCAGATCTCTGATTGTGTATATCCGTGACCTAAGGTCGGGTCAATTTCGTGACCTCCCATTATAAGTAAATGCGGAAATATTAACATGCTTCCTATTCCGAGTATACGCATGATGTCAGTCCAATTCCTTCTGAATCATGTCATCATAGGTCATTCTTGATGATCCAGGTGCAATTTTTGTTCAGTGACCCCCTACAGTCAGCCGAGGTCATTCGAGGTCACCATCACTTTGTGTCAATAACTTTCGATATAATGAAGATAGATAAGTGAAACCGGCACCAATGTGTTTGTCTCGTCGAAACACGTCGCCCAATATTTAACACGGCGTACTTGGATCACCACTTGACCTTGACCTGAGGTAAAATGTCTAAGTTGTGTACGGACTGTGCTGTACTGCCGCCACTCCACGCCCCGTCCTGTGCTGTACGTTGTACAGAATCTATCCCCCCCCCCCCCCCCTTCTGCCGCCGCTACAGGGGACACTGTGTCGCCGTCCGGCTCCGGCTCCGGTGCCGGCCCGGCCAAGAAGCCGCCGGTGCGGCATCGCATCAAGAACTACGCCTCGCCCGACTGCGGCGCCAAGGTGCTGGCCGCCAACCCGGGCGCCGCCTCGGCCAGCAACGTGCTCAGTCCCGGCCGGGACGAGTATATGCTTAACAGCTGCGACACGCCGCGCGTCTGGTTCGTCATTGAGCTCTGCGAGGGCATCCAGGCCAGCCGGGTGAGGCTCCAGGGGCAGCTGGGGAGGGGTGTCGGCAAGACACCCAGGAGACCTTGGTGAGACTCCTGGGGTAGCTGGGGAGGGGTGTCGGCAGCTGGGGAGGGGTGTCTGCAAGACACCCAGGATACCTTGGTGAGACTCCGGGGGCAGCTGGGGAGGGGTGTCGGCAGCTGGGGAGGGGTGTCGGCAAGACACCCAGGATACCTTGGTGAGACTCCTGGGGCAGCTGGGGAGGGGTGTCGGTAGCTGGGGAGGGGTGTCGGCTGCTGGGGAGGGGTGTCGGCAGCTGGGGAGGGGTGTCTGCAAGACACCCAGGATACCTTGGTGAGACTCCAGGGGCAGCTGGGGAGGGATGTCGGCAGCTGGGGAGGGGTGTCGGCTGCTGGGGAGGGATGTCGGCAAGACACCCAGGATACCTTGGTGGGGCAGCTGGGGAGGGGTGTCGGCAGCTGGGGAGGGGTGTCGGCAGCTGGGGAGGGGTGTCGGCAGCTGGGGAGGGGTGTCGGCAGCTGGGGAGGGGTGTCTGCAAGACACCCAGGGTACCTTGGTGAGGCTCCAGGGGCAGCTGGGGAGGGGTGTCGGCAGCTGGGGAGGGGTGTCGGCAAGACACCCAGGATACCTTGGTGAGGCTCCAGGGGCAGCTGGGGAGGGGTGTCGGCAAGACACCCAGGATACCTTGGTGAGGCTCCAGGGGCAGCTGGGGAGGGGTGTGGGCAGCTGGGGAGGGGTGTCGGCAAGACACCCAGGATACCTTGGTGAGGCTCCGGGGGGGGGGGGGGGGGGGTGTCGGCAGCTGGGGAGGGGTGTCGGCAGCTGGGTGAGGGGTGTCTGCAAGACACCCAGGATACCTTGGTGAGACTCCAGGCGCAGCTGGGGAGGGGTGTCGGCAGCTGGGTGAGGGGTGTCGGCAAGACACCCAGGGTACCTTGGTGAGACTCCAGGGGCAGCTGGGGAGGGGTGTGGGCAGCTGGGGAGGGGTGTCGGCAGCTGGGGAGGGGTGTCGGCAAGACACCCAGGATACCTTGGTGAGGCTCCAGGGGCAGCTGGGGAGGGGTGTCGGCGAGACACCCAGGGTACTTTGGTGAGACTCCAGGGGCAGCTGGGGAGGGGTGTGGGCAGCTGGGGAGGGGTGTCGGCAGCTGGGGAGGGGTGTCGGCAGCTGGGGAGGGGTGTCGGCAAGACACCCAGGATACCTTGGTGAGGCTCCAGGGGCAGCTGGGGAGGGGTGTCGGCAGCTGGGGAGGGGTGTCGGCAAGACACCCAGGATACCTTGGTGAGGCTACGGGGGGGGGGGGGGGAGGGGTGGTGTCGGCAGCTGGGGAAGGGTGTCGGCAGCTGGGGAGGGGTGTCGGCAAGACACCCAGGATACCTTGGCGAGACTCCTGGGGCAGCTGGGGAGGGGGGTCGGCAAGACACCCAGGATACCTTGGTGAGGCTCCAGGGGCAGCTGGGGAGGGGTGTCGGCAGATGGGGAGGGGTGTCGGCAAGACACCCAGGATACCTTGGTGAGGCTCCAGGGGCAGCTGGGGAGGGGTGTCGGCAGCTGGGGAGGGGTGTCGGCAAGACACCCAGGATACCTTGGTGAGGCTCCAGGGGCAGCTGGGGAGGGGTGTCGGCAGCTGGGGAGGGGTGTCGGCAAGACACCCAGGATACCTTGGTGAGGCTCCAGGGGCAGCTGGGGAGGGGTGTCGGCAAGACACCCAGGGTACCTTGGTGAGACTCCAGGGGAGGGGTGTCGGCAAGACACCCAGGATACCTTGGTGAGGCTCCAGGGGCAGCTGGGGAGGGGTGTCGGCAGATGGGGAGGGGTGTCGGCAAGACACCCAGGATACCTTGGTGAGGCTCCAGGGGCAGCTGGGGAGGGGTGTCGGCAGCTGGGGAGGGGTGTCGGCAGCTGGGGAGGGGTGTCGGCAGCTGGGGAGGGGTGTCGGCAAGACACCCAGGATACCTTGGTGAGGCTCCAGGGGCAGCTGGGGAGGGGTATCGGCAGCTGGGGAGGGGTGTCGGCAAGACACCCAGGATACCTTGGTGAGGCTCCAGGGGCAGCTGGGGAGGGGTGTCGGCAAGACACCCAGGGTACCTTGGTGAGACTCCAGGGGAGGGGTGTCGGCAAGACACCCAGGATACCTTGGTGAGGCTCCAGGGGCAGCTGGGGAGGGGTGTCGGCAGCTGGGGAGGGGTGTCGGCAGCTGGGGAGGGGTGTCTGCAGCTGGGGAGGGGTGTCGGCAGCTGGGGAGGGGTGTCGGCAAGACACCCAGGATACCTTGGTGAGGCTACGGGGGGGGGGGGGGGGTCGGCAGCTGGGGAGGGGTGTCGGCAAGACACCCAGGATACCTTGGTGAGGCTCCAGGGGCAGCTGGGGAGGGGTGTCGGCAGCTGGGGAGGGGTGTCGGCAAGACACCCAGGGTACCTTGGTGAGACTCCGGGGGGTGGGGGTGTCGGCAGCTAGGGAGGGGTGTTGGCAAGACACCCAGGATATCTTGGTGAGGCTCCTGGGGCAGCTGGGGAGGGGTGTCGGCAAGACACCCAGGAGACCTTGGTGAGACTCCTGGGACAGCTGGGGAAGGGTGTCGGCAGCTGGGGAGGGGTGTCGGCAGCTGGGGAGGGGTGTTGGCAAGACACACAGGATACCTTGGTGAGACGCCTGGGGTAGCTGGGGAGGGGTGTCGGCAGCTGGGGAGGGGTGTCTGCAAGACACCCAGGATACCTTGGTGGGACTCCGGGGGCAGCTGGGGAGGGGTGTCTGCAGCTGGGGAGGGGTGTCGGCAAGACACCCAGGATACCTTGGTGAGGCTCCGGGGGGGGGGGGGGGGGGGGGGTAGCAGCTGGGGAGGGGTGTCGGCAAGACATCCAGGCTATCTTGGTGAGGCTCCGAGGGGAGGCGGGGCAGCTGGGGAGGGGTGTCGGCAAGACACCCAGGGTACCTTGGTGAGGCTCCAGGGGCAGCTGGGGAGGGGTGTCGGCAGCTGGGGAGGGGTGTTGGCAAGACACCCAGGATACCTTGGTGAGACTCCTGGGGTAGCTGGGGAGGGGTGTCGGCAGCTGGGGAGGGGTGTCGGCAAGACACCCAGGATACCTTGGTGAGACTCCGGGGGAGGGGGGGGGGGGTGTCGGCCGGTGGCGGGGTGCGAGGTCTGAGGGTCCGACGAGGCGGGCAGGAGAGTCGGCCGGCGTTGTCGGTAGACGGTTACCTGTTTAGTGCGCCTGGCCTGGTGTTCCGTAGCGTGTCAGACCTGCCGACTGTCACTGCCGAGACCTCTGCTGCTCTGCGGCGGGCGGTATTTCCTCTTTGTGCCGCCGCTGGACGAAGCTGGCTGACTGACCGTGTCCGTCTGTCCGGCAGCTGGAGCTCAGCAATGACGAGCTGTACTCGTCGTCGCCGCGCGAGTTCGCCGTGTACCTGACGGACCGGTACCCGACCCGCGAGTGGAACAAGGTCGGCCTGTTCACCGCCGAGAGCCAACGCGGCCAGCAGAGCTTCCACCTGCCCACCGTGGTGTTCGGCAAGTTCGTCAAGGTAGGCCGCCGCCGCCCACCGCCGCCTGATCGTCCCAGCCGTGCTGGTGACGGGGGGGGGGGGGGGGGGGCAGTTACTCCATTGACAGGCCATGCTGGTTACGGTGATGGCAGTTACTTCATTGACAGGCCATGCTGGTTACGGGGGTGGCAGTTACTCCATTGACAGGCCGTGCTGGTTACGGGGGGTGGCAGTTACTCCATTGACAGGCCATGCTGGTTACGGTGGTGGCAGTTACTCCATTGACAGGCCGTGCTGGTTACGGGTGGGGTGGCAGTTACTCCATTGACAGGCCATGCTGGTTACGGGGGTGGCAGTTACTCCATTGACAGGCCATGCTGGTTACGGGGGTGGCAGTTACTCCATTGACAGGCCATGCTGGTTACGGGGTGGCAGTTACTCCATTGACAACCCGTGCTGGTTACGGGGGGGGCAGTTACTCCATTGACAGGCCATGCTGGTGACGGGGGTGGCAATTATTCCATTGACAGGCCATGCTGGTTACGGGGGTGGCAGTTACTCCATTGACAGGCCATGCTGGTTACGGGGGTGGCAGTTACTCCATTGACAGGCCATGCTGGTTACGGGGGTGGCAGTTACTCCATTGACAGGCCATGCTGGTTACGGGGGTGGCAGTTACTCCATTGGCAGGCCATGCTGGTTACGGGGGTGGCAGTTACTCCATTGACAGGCCATGCTGGTTACGGGGGTGGCAGTTACTCCATTGACAGGCCATGCTGGTGACGGGGGTGGCAGTTACTCCATTGACAGGCCGTGCTGGTTACGGGGGGTGGCAGTTACTCCATTGACAGGCCATGCTGGTGACGGGGGTGGCAGTTACTCTATTGACAGGCCATGCTGGTTACGGGGGTGGCAGTTAATCCATTGACAAGCCATGCTGGTTACGGGGGTGGCAGTTACTCCATTGACAGGCAGTGATGACGGGGACAGCACTGTACCCCTTCACGAACCAGGGTCCTAGGATGGCTTTGGAGCTGGGGTGCGGAGTCGAATATTCTGGCCAAAAATGAGCATACAGAGTGGAAAATTCAACCAAAAAAACATGTCGGGCTCGGCTTTATCAATGCCGAATTACCCGCTCACCTATGTTATTAGTCAAACTATGGATATTATTACCGAGTGGGTTCGAAGCGCCCGTGAGGTTTCTCGTCAACTTACTAGACAAATTTGCATCTGACCCGGCCGGAACCGGCCCGAACCGGCCCGAACCGGCCCGAACCGGCCCGAACTGGCCCGAACTGGCCCGACCCGGCCATACAGACGCTTTTCGGAAGCTAATAACTTTGCAACCACTGCTCCGATTGAGATCGGGTTTTCACCATTGGATAGGACCATCAAATCAATTTTGATTTTGGTATGGTGCGTTCTGATAGGGGTGGTACCACAGCGCGTGGCACACGCAAACGTCGAAATGAACAAAAATAATTCTTGCTAAAATATGGCATTTAATCGAAGCATTAATTTATACGCTGAAGCATGCAGCGCCCAGGACGTACTCCCTTTTGGCGGATTCGAGAAAGGAGATCATGAACAATTTAATAAAACTTAATTTTTATGTTGGCATGCATGGCATGCATGGCCTGGCAATTTTTATGGAGGACTAAAAGGACTGTGTTACTACCACGTGTGCTCACGTACCGTTTCATATTTCAAACCTGTTTTAGCTTTACCAGAGCGCGCCCGCTCGGTCATCGCCAAAAAAGGCGTGTTACTGGTGTACAACTCGGTAAAAAGAGTGGAAAAATAGTATCCATAGGGTGTTGTTTTCCACCCCAATTTGCCAATGCCAGGGCACTGTCACGGACAGACAGCAGCTGTCACGGACAGACATCAGCTGTCACGGACATACAGCAGCTGTCACGGACAGACAGCAGCTGTCACGGACAGACAGCAGCTGTCACGGACAGACAGCAGCTGTCACGGACAGACAGCAGCTGTCACGGACAGACAGCAGCTGTCACGGACAGACAGCAGCTGTCACGGACATACAGCAGCTGTCACGGACAGACAGCAGCTGTCACGGACAGACAGCAGCTGTCACAGACATGCAGCAGCTGTCACGGACAGACAGCAGGTGTCACGGACAGACAGCAGCTGTCACGGACAGACAGCAGCTGTCACGGACAGACAGCAGCTGTAGACAAACGCGGGCGTGTGATGGCAGGTGTGATGGTGAATCTTGTGTCGGCGGCGCTGTTAGAGACCAGTGGGGCTCCGGGGCTTAATTGGTTTATTGAAACTCATCTGTGCCATAGTCAAGCTTTCGTGATTGTGAAGACTCGTCACTCCTCATCACCTCAGTTTATAGTTCACCCTACCGTGGACCGTGAGTAGTAGAGTGGGGGCACACACCTACATTGTAGACTGCGGTCAGTGAAGTCTGCACAGACCGCCTCAGGCCTCTGCCGATATCGTCAACAGCGGCTATCACCTTCATATTGTGACTACTCGAATAACAGGCAGCTGCTTGCTGACGAGAGTTTATTCACTCTTCAGGAAGTAGGCCTATCAACACATAATACTAATTACACAACTGGCAAACATGCTGTGCCCAGACATGTTCATGCGCCAGCGAGAGCAGCTATACATGCACCACTCGTGCACATGCTCCAATGCCATGCAGTGACCAGACACACCATGCAGTGACCAGACACACCATGCAGTGACCAGACACGCCATGCAGTGACCACACACCATGCAGTGACCAGATATGTCATGCAGTGATCAGACACACCATGCAGTGACCAGACATGCCATGCAGTGACCAGATACGCCATACAGTGACCAGACACACCATGCAGTGACCAGACACCATGCAGTGACCATATACGACATACAGTGACCAGACACTATGCAGTGACCAGACACACCATACAGTGACCAGACACACCATGCAGTGACTAGACATGTCATGCAGTGACCAGATACGCCATGCAGTGACCAGACACACCATGCAGTGACCAGATACGCCATGCAGTGACCAGACATGCCATGTAGTGACAAACATGTCATGCAGTGACCGACATGCTATGTAGTGACCAGACATGCAGTGACCAGACATGTCATACAGTGACCAGATACGCCATGCAGTGACCATACATGCCATGCAGTGACCAAACACGCCATGCAGTGACCAAACACGCCATGCAGTGACCAGACACGCCATGCAGTGACCAGATATGCCATGCAGTGACCAGACATGCAGTGACCAGACATGTCATACAGTGACCAGACATGTCATACAGTGACCAGACACACCATGCAGTGACCAGATACGCCATGCAGTGACCAGATATGCCATGCAGTGACCAGATACGCCATGCAGTGACCACATATGTCATGCAGTGACCAGACACGCCATGCAGTGACCAGACACGCCATGCAGTGACCAGACACGCCATGCAGTGACCAGACACACCATGCAGTGACCAGACACGCCATGCAGTGACCAGACATGCCATGCAGTGACCAGACACACCATGCAGTGACCAGACACACCATGCAGTGACCAGACATGCCATGCAGTGACCAGATACGCCATGTAGTGACCAGACACACCATGCAGTGACCAGACATGCCATGCAGTGACCAGACATGTCATGCAGTGACCAGATACGCCATGCAGTGACCAGACACACCATGCAGTGACCAGATACACCATGCAGTGACCAGACATACCATGCAGTGACCAGACACACCATGTAGTGACCAGATACGACATGCAGTGACCAGACACACCATGCAGTGACCAGACACGCCATGCAGTGACCATACATGCCATGCAGTGACCAGATACGCCATGCAGTGACCAGACATACACAAAAGCACATGCAACGAACACAAGGCGAAAACACATGCGACGAACACAAGCCGATGCTTGCTATCTGTTGTTGCTGTTTTCGCCCTGGGTGGCTATGGAGGACCATAGCCCAGCGGCTCCCGGTGGCGAAGGTAGCCGGCCAGGAGGACCATAGCCCAGCGCCTCCCGGTGGCGAAGGTAGCCGGCCACCAAGGCAGCCACCAGGTCGGCGTCCCGCAGCTGCGTTGGGTCCATGTAGAAACTTCCCGTTAGCCGCAGGCGGGCGCCAGCGAGGGACGGACATCGTAGCAATATGTGCTCCGGCAGCACGTCCGCCTCCTCTCGGCACACGGCGCCGTGCGCCGCGGGCCACTTCTTGTCCGGACACTACGGGCACAACGCGGAGGGAAGCCGGCCGATGCGGTGCAGGTACTGGATCGACCGCCCCCAGTGGCCCGCCCTCAGTGATGCACCGACACGGCGGCGTCCCGGTCCTCCCCGGCGATGGGGAGCGGCAGTCGGCTCCCGAAGATCCTCCTGAAGAGGCTGTCGGGCCATTTGTCTTGCCACTGTCTGGTGGCGATGCTGCTAACGGCCCGGGTCAGCGTGCGGACGTCTGCTGTCACTGCTGTCTGGGCAGCGCAGAGGCTCCTTGCCAGCGCATCCGCGCGCGCACCTTTGATCCCGCAGAGCGCCGGGACGCACTGCAGGATTACTTGCCGGTGGTCCGCGATGGTCAGCAGGAGGCGCCAGATCTCGGCGCAGAGGGGAATGTCTGGGCGGCGGCTCCCCCGCTCAGCATTCTCAGGGTAGCTCTCGAGTCGGTGCAGACTACCATAGGATCGGCAACTGTCCGTCCTCGATTTGCTGTCTAATCTCTAATGCCAACATGTCACACAATGCCGTGCCGTACCGTATGCGCTGTGCTGTGCTGTGCTGTGCTGTGCTGTGCTGTGCTGTGCTGTGCTGTGCTGTGCTGTGCTGTACTGTACTGTACTGTACTGTACTGTACTGTACTGTACTGTACTGTACTGCAGTACTGGGCGTAGCGAGTGCTGTCGGCCGGTGTCGGCACCGGGCGGCTGTCGGCGGCGCTGACTCATACTGGAGCCGGTAGCCGACACACACACACACACACACACACACACACACACACACACGCACGCACGCACGCACGCACGCACGCACGCACACACACACACAGACACACACAGACACACAGACACACAGACACACAGACACACAGACGCACAGACGCACAGACGCACATAGCACACAGCACACATAGCACACACATAGCACACACACATAGCACACATAGCACACACATAGCACATACACATCGCACACATAGCACACACATAGCACATACATAGCACATACATAGCACACACATAGCACACACACACATCACACACATATCACATGCATAGCACACACATAACACATGCATAGCACATGCATAGCACACACATAGCATACACATAGCACACATATAGCACACATATAGCACACACATAGTACACACATAGTACACACATAGCACACACATAGCACACACATAGCACATACACAGCACACACATAGCACACACATAGCACACACATAGAACACACATAGCACACACATAGCACACACATAGCACACACACATCACACACATAGCACACACATAGAACACACATAGCACACACATAGCACACACATAGTACACGCATAGCACACACATAACACACACATAACACACACATAGCACACCCGTAGCACACACAGCACACACACATCACACACATAGCATACACATAGCACACACATAGCACACATATAACATACACATAGCACACATAGCGCATGCATAACACACACATAGCACACACATAGCACACACATATCACACACATAGCACACACATAGCACACATAGCACACACATAGCATACACATAGCACACACATAGCACACACATAACACATACATAGCACACACATAGCACACACATAGCACACACATAGCACACACATAGCACACACATAGCACACACATAGTACACACATAGCACATACATAGCACACACATAGCACACACATAGCACACACATAGCACACACATAGCACACACATAGCACACACATAGCACACACATAGCCCACACATAGCACACACATAGTACACACATAGCACACACATAGCACACACATAGCACACACCTAGTACACACATAGCACACACGTAGCACACACATATCACATACATAGCACACACAGCACATACATATCATACCCATATCACACACATAGCACACACATAACACATACATAGCACATACATAGCACACACATAGCACACACATAGTACACCCATAGCACACCCATAGCACACACATAGCACACACACATAGCACACACACATAACACACACACATAGCACACACACATAGCACACACACATATCACACACACATAGCACACACACATAGCACACACACATAGCACACACACACATAGCACACACACATAGCACACACACACACATAGCACACACACACATATAGCACACACACATAGCACACACACACATATCACACACACACATAGCACACACACATAGCACACATACATAGCACACATACATATCACACATACATAGCACACACACAGCACACACACACATAGCACACACACATAGCACACACACATAGCACACACACATAGCACACACACATAGTACACACACATAGCACACACACATAGCACACACACACACACATAGCACACATACATAGCACACACACACACATAGCACACATACACAGCACACACACATACACATAGCACACACACACAAACATAGCACACATACACACATAGCACACATAGCACACACACACACACATCACACACACACACACACACACACACACACACACACACACACACACACACACACACACACGCACGCACGCACGCACGCACGCACGCACGCACACACACACACAGACACACACAGACACACACAGACACACAGACACACAGACACACAGACGCACAGACGCACAGACGCACATAGCACACAGCACACATAGCACACACACATAGCACACATAGCACACACATAGCACATACACATCACACACATAGCACACACATAGCACACACATAGCACATACATAGCACACACATAGCACACACACATATCACACACATAGCACATGCATAGCACATACATAGCACATACATATCACATACATAGCACATGCATAGCACACACATAGCATACACATAGCACACATATAGCACACATATAGCACACACATAGTACACACATAGCACACACATAGCACACACAGCACATACACAGCACACACATAGCACACACATAGCACACACATAGAACACACATAGCACACACATAGCACACACATAGCACACACACACACACACATCACACACATAGCACACACATAGAACACACATAGCACACACATAGCACACACATAGCACACACATAGTACACGCATAGCACACACATAACACACACATAACACACACATAGCACACCCGTAGCACACACAGCACACACACAGCACACACATAGCATACACATAGCACACACATAGCACACATATAACATACACATAGCACACATAGCGCATGCATAACACACACATAGCACACACATAGCACATACATATCACACACATAGCACATACATAGCACACATAGCACACACATAGCATACACATAGCACATACATAGCACACACATAATACATACATAGCACACACATAGCACACACATAGCACACACATATCACACACATAGCACACACATATCACACACATAGTACACACATAGCACACACATAGCACACACATAGCACACACATAGCACACACATAGCACACACATAGCACACACATAGCACACACATAGCCCACACATAGCACACACATAGTACACACATAGCACACACATAGCACACACATAGCACACACATAGCACACACCTAGTACACACATAGCACACACATAGCACACACGTAGCACATACATATCACATACATATCACACACAGCACATACATATCATACCCATATCACACACATAGCACACACATAACACATACATAGCACATACATAGCACACACATAGCACACACATAGTACACCCATAGCACACACATAGCACACACATAGCACACACACATAGCACACACACATAACACACACACATAACACACACATAGCACACACACATAGCACACACACATAGCACACACACACATATCACACACACACATAGCACACACACATAGCACACACACACATAGCACACACACATAGCACACATACACATATAGCACACACACACAGCACACATACATATAGCACACACACATAGCACACACACACATAGCACACATACATAGCACACACACACATAGCACACATACATAGCACACACACATATCACACATACATAGCACACACACATAGCACACACACATAGCACACACATAGCACACACACATAGTACACACACATAGCACACACACATAGCACACACACATAACACACACACATAGCACACATACATAGCACACACACACACATAGCACACATACACAGCACACACACATACACATAGCACACACACACAAACATAGCACACATACACACATAGCACACATAGCACACACACACACACATCACACACACACACACACACACACACACACACACACACACACACACACACACACACACACACACACACACACACACACACACACACACACACACACACACACACACACACACACACACACACACACACACACACACACACACACACACACACAC
>JAXIVJ010007741.1:55000-59155 GCA_036785665.1 Chirona hameri
ACAGCGCACGCACACAGCGCACACCACACAGCGCACACACACAGCGCGCACAACACAGCGCACACACACAGCGCACACACACAGCGCACACACACAGCGCACACACATAGCGCACACACATAGCGCACACACACAGCACACACACACAGCACATTCGCGATTTCGAGATTTCGCTGCCCCGCGGATCCCGCCCTGGGAGCGCGGAGCTGAAGTCACATTCTGCCTGGACGTAGGGCCACTCCGAACCGGTGCCGCGGCGGAGGAGAAGGAGCGGGCAGCCGCCCTGCACCTGGCCTCCCTGCCGCAGTGCGCCATCTGGCTATGGACGGACGGCTCTGCAGAGGGAGGCATTAACAACGGAGGCGCCGGAGCCTTCATCGTCTGGCCGGACGGAGAAGAAAGGGAGGTTCGGGTCCCGGCCGGACGTCACTGCTCCAGCTGCAGAGCAGTGATGCTCGCCCTGGCGTCGGGGTTCGAGCTCCTGCAAGACCGCCCCAGATACCAAGACGTTCCCATCATAGCATGCACGGACAGCATGTCGGCGCTGGCGACACTGCGGACCGGCCCGGCTGCTCAGGAAGCGCCGCTGGGCGTCGCCATATGGCGCCCGTTCGCGGACCTGTCGCGGGACGGCTACCGAGCGATCCACGCCAGTGGGTCCCGTCCCACTGTGGTATCGACGGGCAATGAGAGCCGACAGCGTCGCCCGAGAGGCCGCAGAGCTACCGCAGCAGCAAGTCCGGTAGACACCAGGACCTTCTGCCGAGCGGTGGCCAGAACCGCCCGTGCCCGTACCATCCGGGAGACCCTCATGGGTGGACGGGGGCCGCCGCCGGTGACCGGACTGGACCGCCCCAGGGCCGTAGACGTGCACCAGCGACGGGCTGGCCACTGGTCGGGCTCGCAGTTCTACATGCACAGGATCGGCCGCCAGCCATTTCGGAACTGCCAGGGTTGCGATGGGGACTGCTGCCCGGCGCCCTGTGTCCGCTGTGTCGAGAAGAGTCCAACAATCCGGCCCACTTGCTGCTCCGGTGCCCGGCCCTGAGGACAAGATACACAATGATGTACAGGATGTCCCAGAATTACCCGGACATCTATTTTAAACGTATGTTTTTAAAGCTTTCTGATTAGGCATTATAATGTTAAATTATAGACTTATCGGCTACTAATCAGGTTTATATTAACCCTCGCCGTACGGGGGGGGGCCTGACATGCCCCCCCCCCCCCCCTGAGGTTTTTCTTGAATAACTTTTAAGACATAAGGTGCATCTTGCTGAAATTTGTGGTAGCTGAGTTTACAACAATTATAGGTAGACTGTACAAATTTAATTGAAATTGGTTAAGTAGTTTGGGAAATAATCATGTTTTGATGACGTCATGTTGGTAAAAAATGAGAAATATTTGACAAATCGTAGAAACAGAGTTTTAAAGCAAATTGCAAACGCAATTCACCAAAGATACAAAATGACATTCTCTTTCAAATGGCAATCTCGGATTTTCAAAATTTTGTGGCTCCCTAAGTGTAAGAAACTGATGTCATTTTTTTAATAACTTTTTTGATTTTTTTTTTGGACAAGATACGAACAAACAATTACCTTTTTTTGTATTTCTGAGACAAAACTGGTCTAGGAACATGCCTTTTTATTTACATTTATTAATTTCTAATTTTGAGGTTTTCTGAAGAGCAAAATCGCTGTTTTGGACGTGGTAAATCCGATAGATTCCGGCTTTGCGCCGAACACGAACTGCAGGGGGGGTTGATTTCCGCCCTTCCCCCCTCCCCCTGAGATCTCGAAAACTACGCTACGTAGCGAGAAGCAGAAAACGGCATTTGATAGCTTGATACATGTTCTATCGAAAGTATTTCAGTATTGTTTTAGGTCAGGTCAAAATTGAGGTCACCAGAGGTCATCAAAGGTAAAATGTTCGTTTTTTCCTGTTTTAGGACATCGCTCCAGAAATTCCCATATATCTCAGAAACTATGCTAGTTAGAAACAAACGGAAAAAAGCAAACGCCAGCCAGTGAAATTTGCTATCGCTAAGGTGTCCTCAAATTTGATCTCAGGTCAACATTTGAGGCTCCAGAGGTCAAAAAAGCATGTTGCATATGGGAAGACGTGTCTTGACGAGACAAACACATTGATGTCTGTTTTACTTCTCTATCTTCATTATGTCGGGAGTTATTGACAACAAAGTGATGGTGACCTCGCATGACCTTAAATGACCCAATAGGGTTCACTGAACAAAACTTAAACTTGGATCATCAAGAATATCCTATAATAACATGATCCAGAAGTAATTGGACTAATATCATGCATATCCTTAGCATTTGTATATTTCCCCATTGACTTATTATGGGGAGGTTACGAAATTTACCTGACCTTAGGTTACCGATATCAAAATTCCGAGATATACGAGATATACGAAAAGTACGTATGCCCTCATGACATCCTGTAAGTTTCAAACTGATCGGTGAAAAACTCTGGCTTTGGCACAACTGCAAACATTTTCGGAGGTGGGGTCACTTGACCTGGTCTGGTGACCTGACCTGAGATGACCCTAGGTTATTTTGTTTTTCAAAGTGTGCGCAATTGATGTCCTGACAGGTGTGCGAAAACCCGGCGGCGCCGCGCGTCGCCGTTTTTTCGCTATCTTTGAAAAATCTAAGAGGGGGGCGGAAATCAACCCCCCCCCCCCCCCCCCCCCTCCCCTGCAGTGCGCGAGTTAAGAGCAAAATCGCTGTTCTGGACGTGGTAAATCCGAGGTCATTCACTTGACCTGGAAGGTCACCCGTTGATCTGAAACCTAAAAATCGCATACTGTTAGATTCCTCTCATGACAGGCAACATGCTGGTGCTTACCGCATTGCTCTAAGTTGCTTGGTTTGGAAGTTAACAGGGGGCTGTCAGCCCCCCCCCCCCCTAGGGCGAAGGTGAAAAAAGCTCCCGTAGGCGAGGGTTAATATTCGAATTTTCTACCTTCACATTGAGGTCGTTATCAAGAAAGTTTAGCAACACTCTAGCAAGATAAACTCAGAAGCCAGACGTAAAGAAACCCTTCACTGTTATACCATACGTCGAAGGTCTCACGCATAACCTTAGTCGCCTACTCGAAAAGAATGGAATAAAATGTGCCGTATCATCAAGAGGTCAAAGTCTATGAGACCAACTTACCAAGGTCAAGGACAGGCAGGCACCAGAGACAAAACCATGCGTGTACGAAATACCATGCCGATGTGGGAAGAAGTATATCGGGCAAGCAGGAAGAAAACTGAACTTACGAATCAAAGAACATCAAAGAGACGTACGAAATCTCAATCATGCGGGGAGCGCATTCGTGGATCATCTCTACGAACAAGGAGAGCATGCACCGCTATGGGACGAAGCGAATGTGGTGTCAAACGAAGAGCATCTCACAAAACGTCTTACAAAGGAGGCTATGCACATCTACATAGAGAAAGGCCGAGCATTCAACCGGATGGAGGGCACGGCTTTTAGTAGTCAATGGGATATGTGCCTATGAAATGTGCGAGTGGATTTTTGCGTTGTGTCTGTCATTGATCGAATGTTGACGTGTGTTTTCGAATATCTGTTGGAAGGGTTTATCTCCATGACTATGGGAGGCGTTCTCCCACTTCGCACGTTTCTACGTTAACAAAAATCGAGTGACCTTATTCATTTGAATATTGCGTTCTTATCAGCTAGAGTGTTGCTAAACTTTCTTGATAACGACCTCAATGTGAAGGTCGAAAATTCGAATATTAATATAAACCTGATTAGTAGCCGATAAGTCTATAATTTAACATCTATTTTAAAGCGAATATCGCTCCTGCACTGTACCCGCCGACGCTACGGTTGTCAAACTTTTATGAAATACCCTTCAGCAGTCGACCTTGAACGCCACACCCTCCCGAGGTCCGGTCGTGACCCGGGTCAGTTGCTTGGTGAGGTCAGCGGCGGGTGGTTGTTTTTTGTTTTGCGCCCAAGCGCTAAACCGGCAACTATGGCAAGGAGTACAGCCCTTGGTTCCGCAACAGAGCTGTTGGCATGGTTTATGCTGAACATCCTCAAAACAGTGTGTGCAAGCAGTTTGATTTCAGTCGCACCTAACTTTACCAATGGTTAGGCGTGCAAAAGCGGGAGACGACCTGG
>JAXIVJ010007743.1:0-59145 GCA_036785665.1 Chirona hameri
AATGTTTCCCGAGATAAGATATGGGCTGCCTCTAAAAGTTTTCGTGTTTGTTTTTTAATATTCTTTTCTTATTCTAGTACCCTCCCAATCAGGTAAGTGGTTGCACTGATCTATATGCAGAACAATAGCATTTGAAGTACGGTGAAGCCTAACATCACTTTTATGTTCCTTTATTCCAACTTTAACTCCCCTACCCGTTTCACCCACGTAACTTTTATTGCATCCATTACAAGGAATTTCGTACACTACACTCGTTTGTGGCGTATCGGACGTGGTCTTCGGTTTTCGCTCGATCATGTCCTTTATTTTGATTCCTGAATTCATGGAAACCTTTACGCCGGCTTTTTCAAGTGTTCTTGAAATAACGTTGGCCTTTTGGGAACTTGGGATAGATATCCATTTTTGTGCCTTTCTTCTTGGGACTGGCTTGTTTTGGTCTTGCTTTCTGTTGCTTATCCGTTTCGCCTTTTCCTTTTGTTTGATCAAAAATCCTTTAGGGTATTTTAACTTTGTGAATGCTTCATAGATATGTTCAATCTCATCGTTCAAGTATTCATTGTCGCAAATTCGAAAAGCTCTTAAAAAGAACCCTATCACTATCCCACTCTTCACTCGTTCGTTATGTCCAGAGTAAAAGTGGACATAATCCTCTTTGATGGTGGGTTTTCTATGTACTTTAAATTTGAAGCAAGTTTCCGTTTTAACGATACAAGTGTCTAAAAAAGGCATTTGACCGTTCTGTTCCATCTCAATCGTAAACTGGACTTTTTCATTCACACTGTTTAAATGTCTCAACTTTTCGACTAAATCGGTGTCCTTAGGAACAACAACTAGTACATCATCAACATATCTTACCCACATTGAGTCCCTGCCGATAATGTTGAAAAATTTGATTCTTCTAGGGTTTCCATAAAGAGACATGCCGCCACAGGGCTGAGAGGAGACCCCATAGCGAGGCCACTCTTTTGCAAATATTCTTCGTCATTAAATGAAAAACATCCAAACTTCATGCATAAGGTCACCATCTTCATATATGCAGGCTTAGGTAAGGGCAGGTCAGCATTGTCCAGCGAGTCGACCACTTTCTGTATAGCGCTTAGAGCACCTTGAACCGGGACATTCGTAAAAAGTGCTTTTACATCAAAACTGGCTATTTTCTTCTCCTTCACATCGGTGATTTCTCTTAATCTGGACATCATTTCCGATGTTTTTTTGATGTGTGCATCACTTATAGAGCCGAGCGTTTTTGTAAGAGGTTTTGCTAATATTTTGGCCAGGTTATGAGGAGCACTTCCAATTCCAGACGTGATTGGTCGCATGGGGATGCTATCTTTATGTATTTTTGGTAGGCCTCTCATTTTTGGAACAGAGGGCGCCTCTTCGAGCAAATGGTACATTTTCTTACCTCTTTCTGACTTTTTCATGATTTTTCTAGCTTCTTTGTTAAACAGCTTACTCTGTTTTTCACCATTACCCTTCGACTTCTTTTCGTATGTTTCTTTGTCGTTAAGCATATCTTTCATTTTCTCAACATATTGTGTTTTGTCCATTATAACTATTCCTCCCCCTTTATCAGTTTGAGTCACTATAAGTTCACTGTCGTTGGCTAGATCGCGTAGCGCTTTTACGTATCTTCTGGGTAAGCTACCCGGTTCCTGGTCGGCTAAAGCTTTGCAGCAGGTCAAAATACCCTGGATATATCCCTTATCTACATCAGTTTCGTTCCATTTGTAATTTCTCTCCATATGTTCTGTGAAATAATATTTGTCTTTGCCTGAGTCAAATTTAAGACCCAAAGATAAGGCTTCTTTTTCATATTCGGTAAGTGCACGGGATGAGAGGTTCATCACGATGTCGACATTACCTGCTTCTTTCCATTTACTAGCCTTACACAGTTCATCAAGCTTTCGTTTTAGTTGGCTTCGCTGTTCGCAGTTGTATCGCTTCAGTTTTTCTTCGTGATGTCGTTTAAGTTTAAATCCTCTTCTTTGATCGTTTAATACGTAAATGTTATCTCTTATTTCGCTACAAGCCTCTTCTAAATAAGTTATTTATATTTACATAGAACAATTCGTTATTTTTTAAATTAATTCATAAAACTTTATTTGCAGCTCTTCAACATTTCTAGCTTGAATATAAATTGCCGTATATCATCAGCAAATAAGTAGAAGTTACCTGTTTCTGTTGTATTGCTGATGTCATTAATATAGAGAATACATAAATGAGGGCCTAAAATTGAACAATGTGGGACGTCAATTTTCATCATTTGTTTCTTAGATGCAACCTCATCTATTATTGCCATTTTATGCCTCTTATTAATATATGACATATCGTGTTGTAGAAACCCCTCGTATCACAATGCGGTGTATTTTTTCAAGAAAATTTCCAAGCAAACTGTATCAAAAGCTTTCTGTAAATCAAGGTGGAGCATGCTATTTGGTTATTGTTTTAGAGATTTTGTAAACTTCATCGTACATTTGAACAATCGGCATGTACGTACTGTATTGTTTCCTGAATCCGAATTGAAGAAGATTCAGGATCATATTTGCATTAACCCGCGCCCCGCTGGAGGTGGCAGAATCTCCCCCCTCCCGGATTTTCTCAATAACTTGAAAACAATGATAGATATCGACGTCAATCCTTCATTACCTTATGCTGTATCAATTATACGTCTTACCACAACATTTAAATGAAAATGGTAGATTCCTTTGGGAGATAATGCCGTTTGAATCACGTTGTCATATAATTTTTGGTGGAAAAAGAATACATGCTTGAAAAATCATAGAAATTCAAATTTTGACGAAAATTGTAGGTCAAAAATGTTGAAAAAAGCAAATGGCAAAATATAAAAAATGACTATCTCGGATTATCGATTTTTTTTTCACTCCCAAAAATGAAAGAATAAACTTGTTTTTCGTTGTCGAAAACGTATTTGTCGTTGTTTTACAACATACAACGTACTGTACTGTTTTAATGATGTGGGCCCCCTTGGCTACGAGGGCTCCTCTGATCCCATTTGCCCCCCCCTCTGGGCGAAATCCTCCCCTACGCCCCTGCTTCTAGCTCAAACCTTATCAGAAGTATCTGCCCCCTCCCGGATTTTCTCAATAACCTGAAAACTATGATAGATATCAACGTGACACTTTCAGTACCTTATGGTGCATCAAGTCTAAGTCCTTTCAATAACTCTTAATGAAATTGATTTAGTATTTTCGGAGATTATGACGTTTTAATGACGTCATGTCATGCCATTTTTGGTGGAAAAACGATAAATGTTTTGAAAATAGTAGAAAATAGAGTTTTGAAACAAATTGCAAATAAAAACGTCAAAAGAAAGGTAAATGCATTTTCTTCAAATTGGCTGTCTCGGATTTTCGAATTTTTGGGTTTTTGAACACCAAAAATGAAAAAAAAATCATTTTTTTGTGAATTTGAAGTGAATTTCTTAAGCTCGAATACCAAAATAAGGTGACCGGCCCAAATCCGCGGCGAAAAAAAATGGGGTACCTTTTTGCCACAAAAAGTTGCCCCCTCAAAAAAAAAAAACGACGGCTGGATCCGCCAGTGCCAACAGATGATGGTCACACCAGCCAGCCGTGACCTGAAGGACAGGCAATGTGTGTATCGGTAGCGGCAATACGGGTGAAATATTAACACACAGCATACACTGCACTGGGGTCTGTCGGGTCGGATCACACGGGGCTGAAATCGTAACACGCACTCCAACTACCGCCAACCAAGGCCTCTAAATATTGAATCGGATTAATATTTTAGTCGATTTAAATAAAATAGCTTCTCTTTTGATGTTCCGACGTGGTAACTGCAGCAGGATGCTTTGATTTCATTTGACAATCAAAAAATAATTTTGCATTTCAGCTTGGAACTAGAGAACAGGGGTTCAAAAAGAATCACTAATTGCAAAGTAGTGGGAGCTCATCCAATCTGTAGCAAATGTCATTTCTACAAGAAATAACTATCGAAACGCATATTCGCTGGTCGGCCTGTATTCACTGTTCAGCTGTCTTTCGTTGATCAATCATTCGCAACACATCGATTTTCAGCCATTCACTTTGCAACTGATCCCGATGTTTTGACGAGCCTGCATGTAGGCAAGTCGAGTTGACCAAGGTGCAGCTCAGGTAGGGGATTGTAACGCCGATACGGTTAAGTCGTACCGTGAATGTTGGCACAGTTTAGAACGTTTGAACTTCAATGCTCGTTCCAGTTGGCGTGCGAGACCCCTATTATTCCACCATGGGCGTCCGTTGAGATGTACACCTATTAATTTTGTTCACTGACACACGCTGGGACTGACAATGACACATTTTTAATCAGAGCATCTTCTGCGGCTATATTAATACAGATACAGATACAGACTTTTATTAAGGTCGTCCACATGTGCCTGTGGCTATTACAACCTCTCGTCATGAGTTAAAAACACAGGGAACATGGTCAGAAAAAGCATACAATAAAATCACACAAGTAAAAACAAGAATACAAAACACTGACACACGCCAACACATACACACACATACACACACACACACACACACACACACACACACACACACACACACACACACACACACACACACACACACACACACACACACACACACACACACACACACACACACACACACACACACACACACACACACACACACACACACACACACACACACACATACAATCACTAAAACCAGTCGGCATGACGGTGAGAATCGCTGCGTCGGTCAGTCCGGTGCCCGCGGAGCGGCAGCGAGATGTCGCCGCACTTGGCGACGAAACAGCGGCACGGGCAGTCCTAAAAGGTCGCGTGGCAGGGCGTTATACAGCGCTGGTCCCCGGCAGGCAAAACGCCGCCGTCCCATCTCCGTGCGTGACCGGGGAACAAACAACATGTGGTCCTGTCGCGTGGCCCGCTCGGTAGCGCGGGCCTCTGCTACGGTGGACAGACTCGCAGCCAGCTGTTCAGGCTCGCCGCAGCAACGCACCTTGTGCGTGAGGCACAGTGTGTGGTAAGTGGCCATGCCCTCCACGCCGAGCCACCCCAGCCTCCCCAGCAGATCCGACACATGGTCGTACTTCCGTCGGCCAAAAAGTATGGTGGTGGTGGTGGTGGTGGTGGTAATATGGTGGTGTTGTGTATTTATTCGAAACAAACTTCTTTGCACACCTGGTGGATAATATTTTCTTAGAAACGTTTTCATAGTCAATCTCAATGGTATGTCTGAAAACATGCATGTCTGTATCACTGGAGGCAAAGTAAAGCCAAATAAGTGAAGGAAGCAAACGCAACACAAAGCAAATTGTGAAGCCCATTAAGCTTTGAAGACCATCAAATTAACTGCCAAGGATATCCGCAATGTATACTACTACTTAACTAAGTCCAGGCAAGTAACACTGATAATACGTGGTAATGTCGCTGAATTTCATAGCGTTACCCTTTATATTTATTGCTTATATCGGATGATTTTAATATGGGCTGTGGACAGGGGCGTATTTAGAAATCCGTCAAGGGGGTGGGGGGCAAGCCCTCAAAAGGGCGCCAAACCCCCACACGAGGGCGCCTCTTTTTGTGGCAAAAAAGAAACCTATTTTTTTCCTCCGCGGATTTGGGCCGGTCACCTTATTTTGGTATTCAAACTTAAGAAATTAACTTTTCAACAAAAAAAAAAAATCCGAAAAACGTTTATTTTTATTTTTGGGGTCAAAAACCCCAAATTTTGAAAAACCGAGATACTGTTTTAAAGAAAATATAATTTCCTGTCTTTTGACGATATTATTTGCAATTTGTTTTAAAACTCTATTTTCTGCGATTTTTCAAACATTTATCGTTTTTCCACCAAAAATGGCATGACAAGACGTCATTAAAACGTCATTATCTCCCAAAACACTGTACCAATGTCGTTTAAATTTGGTAAGAAGTCGTCGAATTGATGCAGCATAAGGTACTGAAAGTTTCACGTTCATATCTATCCTGGTGTTCAAGTTATTGTGAAAATACAGGAGGGGGGGGGGGCAGTTTATACCCCCCAGCGGGGCGCGGGTAAGTGTCGCCGGGGCTGCTCTATTTTCTGCACTCTATTTTCTCTATTTTCTCTATTTTCTGCGATTTTTCCAACATTTATCGTTTTTCCACCAAAAATGGCATGACATGACGTCATTAAAACGTCATTATCTCCCAAAACACTGCACCAATGTCGTTTAAATTTGGTAAGAAGACGTCGAATTGATGCAGCATAAGGTACTGAAAGTTTCACGTTCATATATATCCTGGTGTTCAAGTTATTGTGAAAATACAGGAGGGAGGGGGGCAGATTATACCCCCAGCGGGGCGCGGGTAAGTGTTGCCGGGGCTGCTTGAATTACATTCAATTACAACTCGAGAAAAATCTTCTGATTTCAGAAAGTTTTCTCCTAAAATCATTATTTTCACGTTCAGTGCAGGGAACGAATACTTGTATTGAATGCCCCCCACCAAGATTCTTGTGTGGAGAGGCATTTGCCCCTGATGCCGCCAGTGCCGTCAGCGAATGGTGTTGTTGAGCGTGGTAAATTATAAAAATAGCAAAATAACAAAGAAGTTAATGCAAAGAAATTATACAATAAATCGATAACTTAAATTAAATGTTCTTTCCACTTGATTATATTCTCGAATATTTTTTTTTACCGTGGAATTCGTGGAATTGACTAGGATTTGTGAACAAATAAAAAAAAAAGAAATTAAAAGACACTCCAAAATCAAAATGATGGCAATAAAGAGGCATTCATGCCTTTTCCATTCATGAATGGGATATATCAAAACTGAGGAATGCTCGCGATAAAGCACAACACCCCAGTTAAAGAAGTGGATGGCAAACAGCAAATTTTGCACTCGGGCCAGCCGAAATCCACCCACCCCGTTCCCCGGCTTCACAAAATCAAACCTGCCCTATTCCCCGGTCTGCCGAAGTCCCAGGCATGCGGAACCCCGCACATGAGGTCTGCCGAAATGCACCCTGCTCCTGTTCTCTCTAGCCTCCAAAAATCACCCAGCGGCACCTGGCCTGAGGGCGGCACCTCGTCTGAGGGCGGCACCTGGTCTGAGGACATCACCTGGTATGGTCTGAGGGCGGCCGGCGGCACCTAACCTGCGGGTGCCGTCCTCATTTGAAGACGGCACCTAGGCCACTCCAGGCCGCTCTCTTTAGCCGCCCCTGTAGAAGGAAGGGCGCCTGCCGGCATTCCCGGCGCCCTACTACGCGGGCCAGAGGCGCCCTGTTGGTCCTGAGGGCGGCACCTGGCCTGAGGGCGGCACCTGGCCTGAAGGCGGCACCTGGTCTGAGGGCGACATCTAGTCTGAAGGCGGCATCTGGTCTGAGGGCGGCACCTGGCCTGAGTGTGACACCTGGCCTGAGGGCGGTACCTGGGTTGAAGGCGGCACCTGGACTGAAGGCAGCATCTATTCTGAGGGCGGTACCTGACCTGAGGGCGGCACCTGGTCTGAGGGCGGTACCTGGGCTGAGGGTGGCACCTGACCTTACCCCCCTAAATACGCCCCTGTGGCTGGCTCCCGAACCCCTGGCTACCCCCCCCCCCCCACACACACATAAAGTTTTGTGGCGACGCCACTGCCTCCAAAGGCACCCTCCGATACACCTCCGAAGGCGCCCTCCCACATACCCCCGAAGGCACCCTCCGAAACATTTCCGAGGGCGCCCTCCCACATACCTCCAAAGGCGCCATCCGATGCACCTCTGAAGACGCCATCCCACATAGCTCCAAAGACGACCTCCGATACACCTTTGAAAGCACCCATCCACATGCTGCCAAGGGTGCCCTCCTATACACTGGCTTGGCCTGGCCTGAAGGCAGCATCTAGTCTGAGGGCGGTACCTGACCTGAGGGACCCTTGGAGGGCACCTCCAAGGGTGCACTCCGAATGAGCCCTCCCATATGACTCCAAAGGCGCCCTCCGATACACTTCTGAAGGCCCCCTCCCACATACCTCTAAAGTCGCATCTGATACAGCTCCGAGGTCGCCCTCCAAAAATAGCTCTAGAGGCGCCCTCTGTGAGACCAGAGGCGCCCGGCCTCACATTCAGCGAAGGGCGCATTTGTATGTATGGAGGGGGAGGGGGCTCACTCGGTCCTGGGATATCTGAGGGTGCTTTTGGACTATGTGGGAGGGGGCCTTCAGAGGTGCATTGGTGGGCGACTTTGGAGGTATGTGGAAGGGCGTCTTCAGAGGTGTATCAGAGGGCGCCTTCGGAAATGTATTGGAAGACGCCTCCGAAAGTGTATTCGAGGACGCCTTTGAAGATGTGTGGGAGGGCGCCATCGGAGATGTATCGGAGGGCGCCTTTGGAGCCTGTAGGTATGTGTGAGGGCGCCTTCAAAGTTCAAAGGTGCATCGGTGGGCGCCTTTGGTGGTATGTAGGAGGGCGCCTTCAGATATGTATCGGAGGGCACCTTTGGAGGTATATGGGAGAGTGCCTTTGGAGGTATGTTTGAGGGCGATTTCAGAGGTGTATGTGTATCAAAGGGCGCCTTTGAAGGCATGTAGGAAAGCGTTTTCAGAGGTGTATTGGAGGTCGCCTTCAGAGCTATATGGGAGGGCGCCTTCAGATGTGTATCGGAGGGCGCTTCTGGAAGTATTTGGGAGGTCGCTTTGAAGGTATGTGGGAGGGCACCTTTGAAAGTATGTAGGAGGGCGCCTTTAGAGGTGTATCGGAGGGCGCCTTTAGAGGTATGTGGGAGGGCGCCTTCATGGATGCATCGGAGCGCGCCTTACATTCAGTGAAACGCGCCTCATATTCAGCCGGAGCGCGCCTCACATTCAGCGAAGGGCGCCTTCAGCGCCCTTCGCTGAATGTAAGACGCATTTCATGTACCGAAGGCGCCTTCGGCGCCTTCGGCGCCCAATGGGGGGGGGGGGAGGCATGGTGCCTCCCCTAAATACGCCCCTGGCTGTGGAGTAGGTACATACCTACCTATGTTGCGTGATTTGTGGAATGCGGAGCGGTTGCTATGTACTGTGAGCAGACTTGTCAATTATTCATATTTGTCATGAGTCGATTCACAGTGATTCACGGACCATAATGAATGATTCAATAATGATTCAATCACTCATCATTACTGTAATGAATGATTCAATCATGATTCAATCACTCAACATTACCATAATGAATGATTCAATCATGATTCAATCACTCAACATTACCATAATGAATTATTCAATCATGATTCAATCACTCAACATTAAAGCCCAGGCTACAGCGTGATTTGTCAAGGAAATCACGCGCGTGTTCTCCGTGTTTGCAGAACTTCCTTGACGCCTGGGATCTGCCAGTCAAGTAAATCACGCAAGGAAAATGGATAAACCACTGCATTTTTTAATCGATAAACCACTGCATAAATATCTACCAGCTTCAACACAAGTTTCAACACTCACAATTTGCTCAAACGCCTCTTCATTCATCTTCCGCCACGATACTCAGCACAAATTATTCAAGTTTAGGTCTAGTGTAGACTACAATACGCGAAATCAAGCAAAATGATATAAGCCCTGCAACACGCAATCTCGGAAAACACGGCAAGTTCAGAATTTTGAACTTTTCCTCGTTCCTCGTCCTCGTTAACTTTCCTCGTTTCCTCGTTCCGTTATAAAGATGCGAAATCCGGTGAGTTTTAACATATTTACAATGTTTGATTTTTAGGGCATTTTTCCGAAGAAATAGTTATTTTTAATTTATTTATTTTAAATATTTTTAAGGGTAAAAACCAAAGTTTTCACAAATCCGAGAATCTATTTTGTAGCCCTTGCCATTTGCTTTTTTTCTGAAGTTTTTTTAATTGCATTTTGCCCAAAATATAGAATTTGTATGTGTATGATCTCTTAAAGTTTAGCTGATTTTTTTCTTCGCCGAACTCGTGTATAGTGACGTCACTAAATTCGTTATATCTCAATTTTTCCGACAAAATTGCTTCATTTATGCACAGAAGACGTAAAATTGGTGTAGGAGAAGGTACCCAAAGTTTCACGTCTATATCGCTATCGGTTTTTGAGCTATTGCGAAAATTCGTCAGGGGGAGATATTTACCCCCCGTCAATGGCAGGTTAACATTGCGTTTTACTAAGTAAGGATTCCAAGTAAGGATTCGGGCCATCTGGCGGATGCAGACCGGCCCAAAACGTTGGTTTGAGGGGCCGTCCGTCAGAATTCCAAAACTCATGAGATTTCGTCTGTTTTTGCATTATGAATTGAATACGAATACTGTCCTTTGTACAAGTTGCCTAGAATTTCGTAAAAATGTGTTCGTTCGGCCGCTGGCGGATCCAGGGGGAGGGGGCATCAGGGGAAAATGACCCCCCATGAATCGGGGAGGGGGTATTCAATACCCCCCCCACCGCGGGTTCCCAATTTATTGTAAAATCGTAAAAAAATTGTCTTTGCAGCTCAGTGAAAATCCAACTATCCACAGTCAAAAACCGGAAATTTTCGCACCGCTTCGCGGCATGACACAAGTTTCGCAATTGCTTATACAAATTTGAAAAATGGGAAAATGAATTCCATTAAGTGTCTGGCAGAGGCTCTCCTTGGCGGTAATTGCTGGCACTGGCGGATCTAGGGGGGGCATCAGGGGCAAATGCCCCCCCCCCCACAGGAATCTGGGAGGGGCATTCAATACCAGCATGCCCACCGCGTGTTCCCTGCACGAAAGTGAAAAACAATGATCTTTGGAGAAAACTTCATAAAAATGGAAGTTTGTTTTTCTCGAGCGATTTAATTTTAAGTTTTTATGTATCCCTTGCTTTCAATGATAGACAAAACAGCGCACCTAATGCAATTCAAGGAGCCCTCGTGACACTTAATCCGCGCCCCGGTGGGGTGGGGTCAGAATCTGTCCCCTCCCGGATTTTCTCAATAACTTGAAAACTATGATCGATATCAGCGTCAAACTTTCAGTACCTTATGCTGCATCAATTATACGTCTTCTCACCAAATTCCAATGAAATTGATGTAGTTTTTGGGAGATAATGACGTTGATGTCATGTCATGCCATTTTTGGTGGAAAAATGACAAATGCTTAACCCTATTCCCTGCGGGGCAGATTCTGCCCCTCTTGGTGGTTTTCACTTGCCGCTTCTATACCGTTAGGCCTATCGTCCTGAAACTTTGTGAATTTTCCCATAATTGAATGGCGCGTGTTGTGTTAAAATTTTGAAAAAATCGGTCCAGCAGAGACGGTTCCAGGCTCCTGTTTTGGGGAGGATGTTACGAATGCGGTTTTGCGGCGCATACTTCCTTCGTGGTTTGCAGTGCAATAAATGCGTCAGAAACAATTTCAATGCAATATGCATCATATATACTGGGATTGTACATATGTTTGGGGCAGAGGCGCACTCAGGATACAAAAATGGGAGGCGATACCCACCCTCAAATTAGGTCTAACTTCAAATTAGTAAGATGATAACAGCGTTACGCGCATGGTGCCCCATGTTTTTTTTCCTGGATCCGCCTATGCGCAATATATCAAATTTAACAAACTACAGCATATAATTCCCACATGCGACGTTAATGTCTTCCCAAACAATCACGAACAACACATTTTGTTTTACTTCAGAAAATCCCCCCATTTTACATTCCCTGAATACGCCTATGATTTTTTTTTTTTTTGTCTTTTGATATATTATATACCAGTACATTTGAAGCTCAAAAACGTCTGGGGCATGCAAATCGGTCGAGTCACATGGCCACAATGACCTTTCAAAAAACACCCAAAATTTTCGGATTTTTTGCCCCCTGGCCCCCCATTTTTGAATAAGAAAAAAATTCGGGGTCCAAAAAGAGAGATCTTGTCATGACGAATCGAATGGCGTTTTCCCCATCGAAATCGACCAAGCAGTTCTCGAGATCTCTGGGGGGGGGGGGGGGGCAGAATCCCCAGCAGGTTAACGTAATTCTGGCCACCCGCAAGGAATAGGGTTAAACAATCGTAGCAAATATTGTTTGAAGCATTTTTTTAAATTTTTTTTTTTTAAAAATGAAATGGAATTATCTTCAAAATGGCTATCTCGGATTAGCGAAAATTGTGTTTTTGACCCTGAAAAAGAAAAACTAACTTATCTTTTTCTGAAAAATCCACAAAATATTTTTGTGTGTGGTGAATTTGAGAAGTAAATTTCTTAAGCTCGAATACAAAAATAAGGTGACCGATCCAAATCCGCAGAGGAAAAAATGGGGGTACCTTTTAGCCACAAAAAGATCTCCCCACGGAGAGAGGCTGGATCCGTCCGTGTGTTCGTCCCCCCCCCCAACCGTTTTGAGAAATCGACACCGCTGGATCTGCGTGATGTGCCAGTGTAGCTCACCCAATGCATTTACTATCAGCTGAACTTGCTCTGTCACGCAAATCCCGACAACACGGATAACACGCACGTGATTTTCAGGAAATCACGCATAGTGTAGCCTGGGCTTAACACTGGTCATGGTGAGTCGATTGACAGTGACACGGCTAATATGAGTGGCTCATGAATGATTCATTCACAATGACTCGCAATGTGGATAACTATCATTAATGCCAGACAACGCTCTTTGCAGTTTGCAGTCATTCAAAACCCTTGTAGAAATTTAAATGACGTCATTGAATGTTGTTATTGAATTATGAAAATAGTTAGGTTAGTTATAGATAAAAGCAGCGGGCGGCCGTGTGCGAAAGTGGCGTGACGGCAAAGAGGGTACGACGCCAATTGCAGGACATTTGCTAAAATGGGAAATAGGTTGTTTATTTTTATTATAAAATGATATATATATATATAATATTTAATATAATTGCAAATTCCAAGTTCCAGAAGCATTAATGACTTTACGCTTCGCTTTTTTAAGCGAATATAACATTTATTTTGATTTTGCATTAGGTATTATTTTTTATTAAGCATGATGTGGAATAAAGCGGCGCAGATGCGACAGTGATATTTGGGACATGCGGAGGTCATGCAAATGTTTGCTTATGATTTAGTTTTTGATATGGTATAGCATAGAAATTAGGAAAAGGTGGGTACCTTTTGTTAATTTTTCGTGTGAAAAATGTGTGCGTGTACTGTGTGGTTTATGAACCGAAGTATGAGTTAGTTACCTTATCTAAGTACTTAGGTACTTACCCCTAACCCTACCAGTACCAAGGTACCTAGTTAGGGCTGATTAAGCAGTGGCTTTGTGCCCACTGGAGTTGGACTCAAAGCCTCGCTTTCTTCACGCATGGATGAATTACAGGCCACAGCTCAGGACACAGAGTCATATAATGGCCATTAAGTGCCTGGTTTGTCCACAGGGCACAGATGAATGCTGGTCCGCTGGCATATTTTTTGGACAGTTTATGCTGTTCGACCAAAAAAGAATGATTTTTTGAGCAATGAATGATTCAATCAGCCTATTTTCTCCGTATGAATGATGCAATCAGTGACTCACTGTGGTTTGCGCATGAGGTAGTTTGCAGTGGTTTGCGCATGAGGTGAATCGATTCATGAGTGATTCATTTGAAATAAGAATGATTCAATCAAAAATAGTCGATTCACATTGAATCGTTGACAAGTCTGACTGTGAGACGTGAGCTCCTATGTTGCGTTATTTGTGGAATGCGGAGCGGTTGCTATGAAGTTGTTAAACGTGAGCTAACTGAAGTGGAGTGCGAATTCTGTGAGATCTAAACAGCGCATTGTGAAGTGTGATATGTAAAGTGTAATGGTGTAAATTACTGTGGATAGTTGACTGTGGAGCGTTGGCTGTGGACTGTGAGCTGTTCATTTTTGGCTGTGGATTGTGGACTGTAAGTTGTGGGCTGTTGTTGGTCGGTGAGTGTGTATTGAGGGCTGTTGTTGGTCGGTAAGTGTTAATTGAGGGCTGTTGTTGGTCGGTGAGTGTGGATTGAGGGCTGTTGTTGGTCGGTGAGTGTGTATTGAGGGCTGTTGTTGGTCGGTGAGTGTGGATTGAGGGCTGTTGTTGGTCGGTGAGTGTGGATTGAGGGCTGTTGTTGGTCGGTGAGTGTGGATTGAGGGCTGTTGTTGGTCGGTGAGTGTGGATTGAGGGCTGTTGTTGGTCGGTGAGTGTGGATTGAGGGCTGTTGTTGGTCGGTGAGTGTGTATTGAGGGCTGTTGTTGGTGGATGAGTGTGGATTGAGGGCTGTTGTTGGTCGGTGAGTGTGGATTGAGGGCTGTTGTTGGTCGGTGAGTGTGGATTGAGGGCTGTTGTTGGTCGGTGAGTGTGGATTGAGGGCTGTTGTTGGTCGGTGAGTGTGTATTGAGGGCTGTTGTTGGTGGATGAGTGTGGATTGAGGGCTGTTGTTGGTCGGTGAGTGTGGATTGAGGGCTGTTGTTGGTCGGTGAGTGTGGATTGAGGGCTGTTGTTGGTCGGTGAGTGTGTATTGAGGGCTGTTGTTGGTCGGTGAGTGTGGATTGAGGGCTGTTGTGGGTGGGTGAGTGTGGATTGTGGGATGTTGTTGGTCGGTGAGTGTGGATTGTGGGCTGTTGTTGGTCGGTGAGTGTGGATTGAAGGCTGTTGTTGGTCGGTGAGTGTGGATTGAAGGCTGTTGTTGGTCGGTGAGTGTGGATTGAGGGCTGTTGTTGGTCGGTGAGTGTGGATTGTGGGCTGTTGTTGGTCGGTGAGTGTGGATTGAGGGCTGTTGTTGGTGGATGAGTGTGTATTGAGGGCTGTGGTTGGTGGGCTGTGAGTTGTGAGCTTTTGATTGAGGGCTGTGGTTTGTAGGCTGTGGGCTGTGGGCTGTGAATTGTGGGCTGTGGAGTTTGAGCTGTTAAGTACGGTATGTCCAGATGAAGCTGTGGGGAGTCAGCGATGGAGCGCTGGTGCTCGGCAGTGTATTGTATACCGTCTCAGCGGTGGCCAACTTTTTCAATAAGCGGCTGCGGCCGTCAATGGCGGCGGCGATCCCCGGCTCAGAGGATCAGCGGGTCGGTAACGATACTGCACCGTCACCGCGGGCGGCTGGCTGGCTGGCTCCCTCAGCAGCAGCAGCAGCAGCAGCAGACGGAGCGGCGCGGCGGACAGGCAGGGGGAGAGAGGGTATCAGTGGCGGCCTGTACCACCTTCAGTCCAGCGGTTGCAGAAACTGCCCTCTGAGAGAATAGTTAACCTGCCACTGTGAATCATAGTGGCAGACTGACAGACTCATAGTGGTGATCATAGCTCAGAATGATCGTTAAAATGGCAAGATGTCCGGTATAATATTGGAAATGTGTGCTTCCTCTAATAATTACGTGTGGCTCAGAGGCGGTCGCAGGGGGAGGGGGGGGGGGGGGCATCCATGCCATGCCCCCCCCAAGGTCCATGAGAGGGGGGATCCAAACCATGCCCCCTAGGTCCATGAGGGGGGGGGGGGGGGATCCAAGTCATGCCCCCCTAGGTCCATGAGGGGGGGGGGGGGCAATATATATTTTGCCCCTCCCCCCAACATTCACTTGGAGCCCAGGTGGGCCCGAATGGCCCGCCTGGGCTCCAGGTCAGAATGGGCCCTCTAGAGGTCATAGAGGGCCTTCTGGAATCCAGATTGAGGCCAACTGGATGCCAGAATGGTCCCTGGAGGCTAAAGGAAGTCCTCTCGAGGCCAAAGTAGGCCCTCTGGAGGTCGGGGAGGGCCCTCTGGAGGCAGTAGAGGGCCCTCTGGAGGTGAAGGCCGGAGTGAGCCCTCCGGAGGTCAGAGCGTAAGCCCTCTGGAGGCCACATGGGGCCCTCAGGAAGCTGGAGGGGCCCGTTTTTAGGTCAAAATGGGCCCTCGGGAGGTTAGAATGTTCGTCGTGAATCCCCAGAGTCGACTTTCTGCAGATCAGAATGGGCCTTCTGGGAGGGGGGGGGGGGGGGGGGGTAAGAGCCCTCTAGAAACCAGAGAGGGCCCTCCTGAGGTCAGAGTAGGCCCTCTAGAGGCAGGAGTGGGCCTTCTGAGGTCAGTGTGGGCTCCCTGGAGGCCACATGGAGCCCTCTGGAAGCCAGAGGTGGAACTGTGGAGGTCAGACCCTCGCTGACCCTCTGGAGGTCAGCGCACCCTATGGAGGCCAGATGAGCCGAATGGAGGTCAGAGGGAGCGCTCTGCAAAATGCCCTCTCAAACCAGCGAAAGGCCCTGTCGCAACTTGACGGCCCTTGCAGGCCGACGGGGCCCTTGTAAGCCTAGAAAGGGCCTTGCAGACCGTTATAAGGCTCTTAGACACCTGATAACGACCATAGGCGTAGGAACAGGGGGGGGGGGCATTTCCCCCTCACTTTTAGGCCATTTTTGGGGCTAAAATCTGTATTTTTGCTTGGGGAAAAAGTTTGTGATGGCAAAAGGTTCGTCAAGACGAAAACAGCCCAAATCTGCAAAAAAATCTTCCATACGGGGGTAGGGTACTCTCAAAACGAGATCACAGTTTCACTGCCCCCCCCCACACACTTTTCGTGACGTTCCTTCGTTCCTGATAGCGACACATCAGGCATCTGACATAGCAACACCGTCTCAGGCAGGGAAAGGAGAGCCCTTCATGGGACACTTTTTCAGCCCCCATCCCGTTCCAACCCATTCAGCCAGACCCAAACCCGTTCCAATCCGAATTCATAATTGATGAGGCTCCCATTCCCACCCGTTTCAGCATATTTTACTTTTTGTGGTGCTGAAAAAATAAATATGGCCTGTCCCAAACCCGTTCCAACCCGTTACATTTCCAAAAATGGCCCCATCCCCACCCATGTCCATCCCGTTCCATGGGTTCCATGTGGATTCCCATTCCATGAAGGGCTCTAGAAAAGACCCTTTCAGGTGAACCAACGGTCCTTTTTAAAGACGGTGAGGGCCCAATCAAAGTCACTTCGGTCATATTTTGGCTCCTGGTCAATATTGAGGTCACCAGAAGTCTTCAAAAGTGAAATTTTCTAACTTTAGGACTTAGCTCCAGAAAAGCTCCAGAAACTCCAAATATATCGGGCACTATGATAGCTTGGAAGACACAAAAAAAAACAATCGAAAGATCTTGAAAATGCAATTGTGGAGGTATCCTCAAATTGTAGCTCTTATTAACATTTTAGGCTTCAGAGGTCACCAAAGGTCATACTGACATTTTCTTCCAAGAAGTTTTTCGTGAACAACGTTTTACCTAATGCAAATAGGGCAATAATTTCAACGCCACCGTGTTTTTCTCGTCGAGGAACTTTTAACCGTACTCACGATGACTGGATTGGGACAAATCCAGAATTTGACCTCAGGTCAAGGTCATTTATGGACCCATTAAGTAATGTTGCATATGGGGAAAAGCATCTCAGGAAGACAAATACAGTAATGCGAGTTGCACGTCTCTATATTTATTATATAAAGAGTCATTGGCGAAAAAGTGCTGGTGATCTCAGATATCCTCAGCTGACCTTGAATAGGTCACTGAGCAACAGTTGCACCTAGGTCATCAGGAGTGAGCTAAAATAACATGATTCTGCAAAAATTCCCTCTATATAGGAAACATTTGTATATTTTCCCATTGACTGGTAATGGGCAGGTCACGAAATTGACCTGACCTTAGGCCACCGTTATACAAAATCCGAGATGAATAAATTGACGATACCTATGCCCTGATTAACTTCTGTGAGTTTCAAATCGTTCGATCAACTCCGTGACTTTGGCACGACCGCAACTATTTGTGTAGGTAAGATCACTCGACGTGATCTGGTGACCTGACCTGAGATGACCCGAGATAAAAATAAATACACAATATGTGGGTAATTGATGCCCGAAGACCTATGTCAATTTTGGTGACGCTGCACGCCGCCGTTTTCTCGTTATTCCCGAAAAACCTCAGGGAGAGTCAAAATGACCCACACCAGGGAGGAAGAAGGTTAATCGGTGACAGCGTTATTGGCTTAGAAGAAAGCCTTGCATCGTGACCTCACGGAAATGCCGGTGGCGATAACTCAGTACCTAACTGGTCCACCAAGGGAGATGAAATTTGTCACGTGATTCACCGGGCCTCAGATACCCATGACAACGGATTTTCGTCGAAACCTGAAATGCAGTGTGTTTCGGCCCTGCCGATCTGTCTTGGGAGTTGGGACTTGGAATACCCAATGCCTGAAAATACCCTCTGAGATCATCTGAAGACCGCTTTCAGACCGGCATAAGCCATAGTGTTTAAAATCCCTAAAAAGTTTAAAAACCAAGCCTCAGGTGTAAAAATACCCTTTCATATCAGCGTACTGCGTACGGCCCATCACACCGACCAAGGACCCTTTCAGACCAACCGGGGGCCCCTTGCCGATTTCCCCCCCCCCCCCCCAGGCGACCTGCGACCTGCGATCTGCGACCTGCGACCGCCTCTGGTGTGGTTTGAGCTTTTAAATTAAGTTGTTCCAATCACAATTTACTTAATGACCGTGGCACGATGTCATTCCATTTCTCTGGGATCTGGGATCTGAAATTATGCCTTTTTGGGGGGAGGGAGGGAGGGAGGGAGGGAGGGAGAGAAAGGGAGGGGATGGGTTCTCGCCCACCCCGTAGTCCGGCCTATAGCCATATGCCGCCGCGGGAAATTATGTTTTTTCCCCGGAGCGGCCTAAAGGAATATTCCGGGGAGGGAGGGGGGGGGGGGAATTACTTCTGGCAATTTGACAGGAAAATAATTACGTTAACCGGTTTATGTGAACCCGGAGCAAGCTAGGGAGTAGGGTATCTATTTTACGTTAAGTGAATTGTTCAAAGTTAATCTAATATCTATCTTACGTTAAGTATTTAGTTCAAAGTCAAAATTAAGTAAAACACGAGACACACATACATACATATTTTATTACATACACACACATACACTTGAGCATACACTTGTGAAACGGTGTCAGTGTTGACGGAGCCGGGGTGCCATCATTGCAGCAACGGGAGACTGTTGCCAGTCTCCCTGGCTCCGGCACCCCGCCAGACCTGGTTGTGGGATGTATTTTGCTGGGAGAAAAGTCCTAAATAATAATAAAAAAACAGCGTCTAACGCAAAGGGGAAAAACCTGCGCAGAGAGCCAAAATTGCGCTAGGCAAAAAAAAAATGTTATATTTGATTAGCTAATCGTGTTTGGTAAAGAAAATCAAAGAGGAGGCCAATCAATTCAGGATAATTATCCCCTAACAGCGTTTGAAGATTTAATGTGATACGATTTTGTTGCGTGTAATCAATTATTTGCTCACGTTTGTCCTTGTGTACCGGGCAAGTAATTAGTAAATGTTTAATTGTATAGCGCGGATAACCTGGGCAGTGTTGGCAATTTGGGGCGGAAGGTTGTCGAGAATATAATAATGCGTAATTTTTGTATGACCGAGGCGGAGGCGTGCTAATACTATTTCTTTTTCTCTACAATTCTGGTGACTAAATATACAATGTTTTACTTTTGGTTTTATTGGATGTAGGTGAAAATGAGGAGCAGCGTCCCACTCGCGCTGGCGCAATATATTAAATTGTTGGTTTATGTGGTTTAAAACGTCTGCTTAAGGGCTTGGAAGGTATCTTTCTGGAGGGGATTGTAAACCTAATTTTGCGTGTCTGTCGGCTTCCGCGTGTCCCGGGATCCAGAGGAATTTAATGGTGCTGTATTTGTTATTTAAATACTTGATTAGCTGTCGAATTTGGAAGACTATCGGGTTTCTGCAATCACGAATCGAGGAAATGGCGAGGAGCGAGGCGGGCGAATCTGTGCATATGATTACTTCTTTAAGTTTTTCCGTTCTAATATATATTAAGGCTAATACAATTGCTGATAACTCTGCTGTGAACACGCTATTTATATCTGGGAGGCGGAAGTTATTGTTGTTTTCGTTCGTGTGGTAAGCACCACCGGTTCGGCCGTCGCCCCGGGAGCCGTCTGTGTATATGTATGTGTATGTGTTGGGCTTTGTGTTCGTGGAAGAGTGTGTGTCTCTGCCGCCGTGACTGTGTTTTTGTTGTGTGCGAAGAGGCTCGATGTGTCTGGTGTTGTGTCGAGCCAATGAGGTGTGAGTGGTGGTGTTGGCATTGTGTTGATGTGTGGAATGTTGAATAGTGTGAGTGTTTGTGTGATTCTGTGACTGATAAGTGGGTGTCGTTTTTTAGTAGTCAAAACCGTAGGTTTTGACGAAGTCCAATACCGGAGGTTTATACTGGGGCAGCAGCCTATTTGTGTAGTGACTTTGTATGTCTGTTTGTTTGTTTGTCTGAGGCGTTTGGCCACAGCTCGCTGACGAAGAGGCACAGCAACACGCGCGTGGCACCGTTCGATGCGCCAGTTCGGCCCCCAGGTGCCGGTGCCGGTCACCGGTCGATCAGTGCCACGTGGCACGTGGCAAGTGCCGCCACGTGGGACATTGCAAAATCCATTTACCCACACGTGCCGCCCACACGTGTGGACGCAGGGCGACCAAACTCGGTGGGTTGGTAGTCCATATGGGTGCGGAACATCCTGTGGGGTTGCCGACCCCGAGGGGGGTAAACAAAAGCCCCCAGGGGGTAAACCTTTTATCGCGTGGAGTCCTCGGATTTCGGGAAATTTTGATGTAGCGACACCAAATTTGGTACACCGATAGAGTTCGGCGAGTGACAGATGATGGTGCCGGTCGCCGCTCGATCGGTGCCACGTGGCACGTGCCGCCACGTGGCCATGCAAAATCTGCTTCCTCGTGAAATGATGGCTACGGTTTTGCCCCGGACCCAAACCCGATCCACCGAAATGGGTCCGCACTAGTCAAAACCGTAGGTTTTGACAAAGTCAAATACCGGAGGTTTATACTGGGGCAGCCCATTGGTGTAGTGACTTTGTATGTCTGTATGTCTGTTTGTATGTCTGTCTGAGGCGTTTGGCCACAGCTCGCTGACGAAGAGGCACAGCAACACGCGCGTGGCACCGTCCGATGCGCCAGTTCGGCCCCCAGGTGCCAGTGCCGGTGGCCGGTCGATTGGTGCCACGTGGCACGTGGTACGTGCCGCCACGTGGGACACTGCAAGATCCATTTGCCAACACGTGCCGCCCATATCAGTAGACGCAGGGCGACCAAATTCGGTGGGCGGATAGTCCACATGGGGGCGGAAAATCCTTTGGGGTTGCCGACTCCGAGGGGGGTAAACAAAAGCCCCCAGGGGGCTAAACCTTTTATCGCGTGGGGTCCTCGGATTTCGGGAAATTTTGATGTAGCGATACCAAATTTGGTACAGCGAGAGAGCTCGACGAGTGACAGATGATGGTGCCGGTCGCCGCTCGATCGGTTCCACGTGGCACGTGCCACGTGTCGCCACGTGGCCATGGCAAAATCTGTTTGCCCAGCCCATACCAGTGGTCGCAGGGCGACCAAACTCGGTGGGCGGGTAGTCCACATGGGGGCGGAAAATCCTTTGGGGTTGCCGACCCCGAGGGGGGTAAACAAAAGCCCCCAGGGGGGTAAACCTTTTATCGCGTGGGGTCCTCGGATTTCGGGAAATTTTGATGTAGCGACACCAAATTTGGGTAACCGATGGAGCTAGACGAGTGACAGATGATGGTGCCGGTCGCCGCTCGATCGGTGCCACGTGGCACGTGCCACGTGCCGCCACGTGGTCATGGCAAAATATGCTTGCCCAGCCCATACCAGTGGTCGCAGGGCGACTAAACTCGGTGGGTGGGTAGCCCACATGGGTGCCAAAAAACAATACTGGCTGATTTTATCGAGGGGGCACGTGACCTCTCCTAGGGGGGTTAATCTGATATCGCAGGGGTCCTCCGATTGGCGGATTTTGTTTTGCGCTAGCCGCACCAAATTTGGTGCACCGATAGAGTTCGGCGAGTGAAAGATGATGGTGCCGGTCGCCGGGCGATCGGTGTCACGTGTTACGTGCCACGTGCCGCCACGTGGCCACTGCAAAATCTGTTTACCCAGCCGTGCCGCCCATACCAGTGGACTCAACGCAACCAAAATCGGTGGGCGAGTAGTCATCATGGGTGCGGGATTACCTTGGAGGTTGGCAATGGTGGCGCCCCCAAAGCACGTGCGGCAGGCACGTGCAACTTTTTTAACGGGTTCCTCAATTCGGTCGGCCACTACTCGGGAGTTATGAGAGCTAGACGCACCAAATTTGGTATGTGTGGGTAGATTGTGGTTAGGGCTATCTGCTGCTATTCTTTATGTGTCGCTGGAGTCCCGGGTTCGAATCCCATCGAGGGCATTTGCTTTTTCTATGCTTTTCTTGTCGAATTTTGTTTGTCGGCGCTCCTCGTGACGTTCCAACAAATGGCTACGGGTTTGCCCCGGATCCAAACCCGATCCACCGAAATGGGTCCGCGCTAGTCAAAACCGTAAGTTTTGACGAAGTCAAATACCAGAGGTTTATACTGGGGCAGCCTATTGGTGTAGTGACTTTGTATGTCTGTCTGTCTGTCTGTTTGTCTGTCTGAGGCGTTTGGCCACAGCTCGCTGACGAAGAGGCACAGCAACACGCGCGTGGCACTGTCCGATGCGACAGTTCGGCCCCCAGGTGCCAGTGCCGGTGGCCGGTCGATCGGTGCCACGTGGCACGTGGTACGTGCCGCCACGTGGGACATTGCAAAATCCATTTGCCCACACCTGCCGCCCACACGTGTGGACACAGGGCGACCAAATTCGGTGGGCGGGTAGTCCACATGGGTGCGGAAAATCCTTTGCGGTTGCCGACCCCGAGGGGGGGTAAACGAAAGCCCCCAGGGGGTAAACCTTTTATCGCGTGGGGGTCCTCGGATTTCGGGAAATTTTGATGTAGCGACACCAAATTTGGTACACCGATAGAGCTCGGCGAGTGACAGTTGATGGTGCCGGTCGGTGCCACGTGGCACGTGCCACGTGCCGCCACGTGGCCATGCAAAATCTGCTTCCTCGTGAAATGATGGCTACGGTTTTGCCCCGGACCCAAACCCGATCCACCGAAATGGGTCCGCACTAGTCAAAACCGTAGGTTTTGACGAAGTCAAATACCGGAGGTTTATACTGGGGCAGCCTGTTGGTGTAGTGACTTTGTCTGTATGTATGTATGTCTGTCTGTCTGTCTGAGGCGTTTGGCCACAGCTCGCTGACGAAAAGGCGCAGCAACACGCGCGCGCCACCGTCCGATGCGCCAGTTCGGCCCCCAGGTGTCGGTGTCGGTGGCCGGTCGATCACTGCCACGTGGCACGTGGCACGTGCTGCCACGTGGGTCATTGCAAGATCCATTTTCCCACACGTGCCGCCCACACGTGTGGACGCAGGGCGACCAAACTCGGTGGGCGGGTAGTCCACATGAGTGCGGAAGATCCTTTGGGGTTGCCGACCCCGAGGGGAGTAAACAAAAGCCCCCAGGGGGGTAAACCTTTTATCGCGTGGGGTCCTCGGATTTCAGGAAACTTTGATGTAGCGACACCAAATTTGGTACACCGATAGAGCTCGGCGAGTGGCAGATGATGGTGCCGGTCGCCGCTCGATCGGTGCCACGTGGCACGTGCCACGTGCCGCCACGTGGCCATGGCAAAATATGCTTTCCCAGCCCATACTAGTGGACACAGGACGACCAAACTCGGTGGGCGGGCAGTCCACATGGGTGCCGAAAAACAATACTGGCTGATTTTCTCGAGGGGGCACGTTGTCCCCCTAGGGGGGGGGGGGGTAATCTGATATCCCAGGGGTCCTCTGATTGCCGGATTTTATGTTTGCGCTAGCCGCACCAAATTTGGTATACCGATAGAGCTCGGCGAGTGACAGATGATGGTGCCGGTCGCCGCTCGATCGGTGCCACGTGGCACATGCCACGTGCCGCCACGTGGCCATGGCAAAATCTGCTTGCCCAGCCCATACCAGTGGACACAGGACGACCAAACTCGGTGGGCGGGTAGTCCACATGGGTGGCGAAAAACGATATGGGCTGATTTTCTCGAGAGGGGCACGTTGTCCCCCCTAGGGGGGTTAACCTGATATCGCAGGGGTCCTCTGATTGCGAGATTTAATTTTGCGCTAGCCGCACCAAATTTGGTGCACCGATAGAGCTCAGCGAGTGACACATGATGGTGCCCGTTGTTGTTCGATCGGTGCCACGTGCTACGTGGCACGTGCCGCCACGTGGCCACTGCAGAATCTGCTTACCCAGCCGTGCCGCCCATACCAGTGGACTCAACGCGACCAAAATCGGTGGGCGAGTAGTCCTCATGGGTGCGGAGTGACCTTGGAGGGTGGCAACGGTGGCGCCCCCAAAGCACGTGCGGCAGGCACGTGCAACTTTTTTTTAGCGGGTTCCTCAATTCGGTCGGCCACTACTCGGGAGTTATGAGAGCTAGACGCACCAAATTTGGTATGTATGGGTAGCTCGTGGTCAGGGCTCCCTGCTGCTATTATTAATGTGTCGCTGGAGTCCCGTGTTCGAATCCCATCGAGGGCATTTGCTTTTTCTATGCTTTTCTTGTCCAATTGTGTTTGTCGGCGCTCCTCGTGACGTTCCAACAAATGGCTACGGTTTTGCCCCAGACCCAAACCCGATCCACCGAAATGGGTCCGCACTAGTCAAAACCGTAGGTTTTGACAGTCAAATACCGGAGGTTTATACTGGGGCAGCCTATTGGTGTAGTGACTTTGTATGTCTGTATGTATGTTTGTATGTCTGTCTGAGGCGTTTGGCCACAGCTCGCTGACGAAGAGGCACAGCAACACGCCCGTGGCACCGTCTGATGCGCCAGTTCGGCCCCCAGGTGCCAGTGCCGGTGGCCGGTCAATTGGTGCCACGTGGCACGTGGTACGTGCCGCCACGTGGGACACTGCAAGATCCATTTGCCAACACGTGCCGCCCATATCAGTAGACGCAGGGCGACCAAATTCGGTGGGCGGATAGTCCACATGGGGGCGGAAAATCCTTTGGGGTTGCCGACTCCGAGGGGGGTAAACAAAGCCCCCAGGGGGCTAAACCTTTTATCGCGTGGGGTCCTCGGATTTCGGGAAATTTTGATGTAGCGATACCAAATTTGGTACAGCGAGAGAGCTCGACGAGTGACAGATGATGGTGCCGGTCGCCGCTCGATCGGTGCCACGTGGCACGTGCCACGTGCCGCCACGTGGCCATGGCAAAATATGTTTACCCAGCCAATACCAGTGGACACAGGGCGACCAAACTCGGTGGGCGGGTAGTCCTCATGGGTGCGGAAAATCTTTTGGGGTTACCGACCCCGAGGGGGGTAAACAAAAGCCCCCAGGGGGTTAAACCTTTTATCGCGTGGGGTCCTCGGATTTCGGGAAATTTTGATGTAGCAACACCAAATTTGGTACACCAATAGAGCTCGGCGAGTGACAGATGATGGTACCGGTCGCCGCTCGATCGGTGCCACGTGACACGTGCCACGTGCCGACACGTGGCCACTGCAAAATCTGCTTTCCCAGCCCATACCAGTGGTCGCAGGGCGACCAAACTCGGTGGGCGGGTAGTCCACATGGGTGCCGAAAAACAATACTGGCTGATTTCCTCGAGGGGGCCCGTTGCCCCCCCCCCCCACAGGGGTTAACCTGACATCGCAGGGGTCCTCTGAATGCGGGATTTTATTTTGCGCTAGCCGCACCAAATTTGGTGCACCGATAGAGCTCGACGAGTGACAGATGATGGTGCCGGTCGCCGCTCGATCGGTGCCACGTGGCACGCGCCACGTGCCGCCACGTGGCCACTGCAAAATCTGCTTACCCAGCCAGCCCATACCAGTGGACTCAACGCGACCAACCTCGGTGGGCGGGTAGTCCTTATGAGTGCAGGGTTACCTTGGGGGGTGGCGACGGTGGCACCCCCAAAGCACGTGCGGCAGGCACGTGTAACCTTTTTTAGCGGCGTCCTCATTTCGGCCGGCCAAAACTCGCGATTTATGACAGCTAGCCGCACCAAATTTGGTGTTTTGGGGTAGGTGGTGGCCAGGGCTATCTGCGGCCATGCTATATTTGGCGCTGGAGTCGCGGGTTCGAATCCCATCGAGGGCATTTGCTTTTTCTATGCTTTTCTTGTCCAATTATGTTTGTCGGCGCTCTTCGTTCCAACAAATGGCTACGGTTTTGCCCCGGACGCAAACCCGATCCACCGAAATGGGTCCGCACTAGTCAAAACCGTAGGTTTTGACAAAGTCAAATACCGGAGGTTTATACTGGGGCAGCCTATTGGTGTAGTAACTTTGTATGTCTGTCTGTTTGTCTGTTTGTTTGTCTGAGGTGTTTGGCCACAGCTCGCTGACGAAAAGGCACAGCAACACGCGCGTGGCACCGTCCGATGCGCCAGTTCGGCCCCCAGGTGCCGGTGCCGGTGGCCGGTCGATTGGTGCCACGTGGCACGTGGTACGTGCCGTCACGTGGGACATTGCAAAATCCATTTGCCCACACGTGCCGCCCACACGTGTGGACGCAGGGCGACCAAATTCGGTGGGCGGGTAGTCCACATGGGTGCGAAAAATCCTTTGCGGTTGCCGACCCCGAGGGAGGCAAACGAAAGCCCCCAGGGGGGTCAACCTGTACGCACGCGGGGTCCTCGGATTTCGGGAAATTTTGATGTAGCGACACCAAATTTGGTACACCGATAGAGCTCGGCGAGTGACAGTTGATGGTGCCGGTCTCCGCTCGGTCGGTGCCACGTGGCACGTGCCACGTGCCGCCACGTGGCCATGCAAAATCTGCTTCCTCGTGAAATGATGGCTACGGTTTTGCCCCGGACCCAAACCCGATCCACCGAAATGGGTCCGCACTAGTCAAAACCGTAGGTTTTGACAAAGTCAAATACCAGAGGTTTATACTGGGGCAGCCTATTGGTGTAGTGACTTTGTATGTCTGTTTGTATATCTGTCTGTCTGAGGCGTTTGGCCACAGCTCGCTGACTAAGAGGCACAGCAACACGCGCGTGGCACCGTCCGATGCGCCAGTTCGGCCCCCAGGTGCCGGTGCCGGTGGCCGGTCGATTGGTGCCACGTGGCACGTGGTACGTGCCGCCCCGTGGGACATTGCAAAATCCATTTGCCCACACGTGCCGCCCACACGTGTGGACGCAGGGCGACCAAATTCGGTGGGCGGGTAGTCCACATGGGTGCGGCAAATCCTTTGCGGTTGCCGACCCCGAGGGGGGCAAACAAAAGCCCCCAGGGGGTAAACCTTTTATCGCGTGGGGGTCCTCGGATTTCGGGAAATTTTGATGTAGCGACACCAAATTTGGTACACCGATAGAGCTCGGCGAGTGACAGTTGATGGTGCCGGTCGGTGCCACGTGGCACGTGCCACGTGCCGCCACGTGGCCATGGAAAATCTGCTTCCTCGTGAAATGATGGCTACGGTTTTGCCCCGGACCCAAACCCGATCCACCGAAATGGGTCCGCACTAGTCAAAACCGTTAGGTTTTGACGAAGTCAAATACCGGAGGTTTATACTGGGGCAGCCTGTTGGTGTAGTGACTTTGTCTATATGTATGTATGTCTGTCTGTCTGTCTGAGGCGTTTGGCCACAGCTCGCTGACGAAGAGGCACAGCAACACGCGCGTGGCACCGTCCGATGCGCCAGTTCGTCCCCCAGGTGCCGGTGCCGGTGGCCGGTCGATCGGTGCCACGTGGCACGTGGCACGTGCCGCCACGTGGGTCATTGCAAAATCCATTTGCCAACACGTGCCGCCCATACCGGTGGACGCAGGGCGACCAAATTCGGTGGGCGGATAGTCCACATGGGTGTGGAACATCCTTTGGGGTTGCCGACTCCGAGGGGGGTAAACAAAAGCCCCCAGGGGGGTAAACCTTTTATCACGTGGGGTCCTCGGATTTCGGGAAATTTTGATGTAGCGACACCAAATTTGGTGCACCGATAGAGCTCGACGAGTGACAGATGATTGTGCAGGTCGCCGCTCGATAGGTGGCACGTGGCACGTGCCACGTGCCGCCACGTGGCCAAGGCAAAATCTGCTTTCCCAGCCCATACCAGTGGACACAGGGAGACCAAACTTGGTGGGCGGGTAGTCTACATGGGTGCCGAAAAACAATATTGGCTGATTTTCTCGAGGGAGCACGTGACCTCTCCTAGGGGGAGTTAATCTGATATCCCAGGGGTCCTCTGATTGCCGGATTTTTTTTTGCGCTAGCCGCACCAAATTTGGTACACCGATAGAGCTCGACGAGTGAAAGATGATGGTGCCGGTTGTTGTTCGATCGGTGCCACGTGGCACGTGCCACGTGGCACGTGCCAAGTGCCGCCACGTGGCCACTGCAAAATCTGCTTACCCAGCCGTGTCGCCCATACCAGTGGACTCAACGCGACCAAAATCGGTGGGCGAGTAGTCCTCATGGGTGCGGGGTGACCTTAGTGGGTGGCAACGGTGGCGCCCCAAAGCACGTGCGGCAGGCACGTGCAACTTTTTTAGCGGGTTCCTCAATTCGGTCGGCCACTACTCGGGAGTTATGAGAGCTAGACGCACCAAATTTGGTATGTGTGGGTAGATTGTGGTTAGGGTTATCTGCTGCTGTTCTTTATTTGTCGCTGGAGTCGCGGGTTCGAATCCCATCGCCGGCATTTGCTTTTTCTATGTTTTTCTTTTCCAAATATGTTTGTCGGCGTTCCTCGTGAAATGTATGGCTACGGTTTTGCCCCGGACCCAAACCCGATCACACAAAGATGGGTCCGCACTAGTCAAAACCGTAGGTTTTGACGAAGTCAAATACCAGAGGTTTATACTGGGGCAGCAGCCTATTTGTGTAGTGATTTGTATGTCTGTCTGTCTGTTTGTTTGTCTGAGGCGTTTGGCCACAGCTCGCTGACAAAGAGGCACAGCAACACGCGCATGGCACCGTTCGATGCGCCAGTTCGGCCCCCAGGTGCCGGTGCCTGTGCCGGTCACCGGTCGATCGGTGCCACGTGACACGTGGTACGTGCCGCCCCGTGGGACATTGCAAAATCCATTTGCCCACACGTGCCGCCCACACGTGTGGACGCAGGGCGACCAAATTCGGTGGGCGGGTAGTCCACATGGGTGCGGAAAATCCTTTGCGGTTGCCGACCCCGAGGGGGGCAAACGAAAGCCCCCAGGGGGTAAACCTTTTATCGCGTGGGGGTCCTCGGATTTCGGGAAATTTTGATGTAGCGACACCAAATTTGGTACACCGATAGAGCTCGGCGAGTGACAGTTGATGGTGCCGGTCGGTGACACGTGGCACGTGCCACGTGCCGCCACGTGGCCATGCAAAATCTGCTTCCTCGTGAAATGATGGCTACGGTTTTGCCCCGGACCCAAACCCGATCCACCGAAATGGGTCCGCACTAGTCAAAACCGTAGGTTTTGACGAAGTCAAATACCAGAGGTTTATACTGGGGCAGCAGCCTATTTGTGTAGTGATTTGTATGTCTGTCTGTTTGTTTGTTTGTCTGAGGCGTTTGGCCACAGCTCGCTGACGAAGAGGCACAGCAACACGCGCGTAGCACCGTTCGATGCGCCAGTTCGGCCCCCAGGTGCCGGTGCCGGTCACCGGTCGATCGGTGCCACGTGGCACGTGGTACGTGCCGCCCCGTGGGACATTGCAAAATCCATTTGTCCACACGTGCCGCCCACACGTGTGGACGCAGGGCGACCAAATTCTGTGGGCGGGTAGTCCACATGGGTGCGGAAAATCCTTTGCGGTTGCCGACCCCGAGGGGGGCAAACGAAAGCCCCCAGGGGGTAAACCTTTTATCGCGTGGGGGTCCTCGGATTTCGGGAAATTTTGATGTAGCGACACCAAATTTGGTACACCGATAGAGCTCGGCGAGTGACAGATGATGGTGCCGGTCGCAGCTCGATCGGTGCCACGTGGCACGTGCTACGTGGCCATGCAAAATCTGCTTCCTCGTGAAATGATGGCTACGGTTTTGCCCCGGACCCAAACCCGATCCACCGAAATGGGTCCGCACTAGTGTTTGTCGTCGTCTTGAGGGTGCGGGGTGATCAAAACCGTAGGTTTTGACGAAGTCAAATACCAGAGGTTTATACTGGGGCAGCCTATTGGTGTAGTGACTTTGTATGTCTGTCTGTCTGTCTGTTTGTCTGTCTGAGGCGTTTGGCCACAGCTCGCTGACGAAGAGGCACAGCAACACGCGCGTGGCACGGTCCGATGCGCCAGTTCGGCCCCCAGGTGCCGGTGCCGGTGGCCGGTCGATTGGTGCCACGTGGCACGTGGTACGTGCCGCCCCGTGGGACATTGCAAAATCCATTTGCCCACACGTGCCGCCCACACGTGTGGACGCAGGGCGACCAAATTCGGTGGGCGGGTAGTCCACATGGGTGCGGAAAATCCTGTGGGTTGCCGACCCCGAGGGGGGCAAACGAAAGCCCCCAGGGCGTTCCTCGTGAAACGTGAAATGATGGCTACGGTTTTGCCCCGGACCCAAACCCGATCCACCGAAATGGGTCCGCACTAGTCAAAACCGTAGGTTTTGACGAAGTCCAATACCGGAGGTTTATACTGGGGCAGCAGCCTATTTGTGTAGTGACTTTGTATGTCTGTCTGTTTGTTTGTCTGAGGCGTTTGGCCACAGCTCGCTGACGAAGAGGCACAGCAACACGCGCGTGGCGCCGTTCGATGCGCCAGTTCGGCCCCCAGGTGCCGGTGCCGGTCACTGGTCGATCGGTGCTACGTGGCACGTGGCAAGTGCCGCCACGTGGGACATTGCAAAATCCATTTGCCCACACGTGCCGCCCACACGTGTGGACGCAGGGCGACCAAACTCGGTGGGTGGGTAGTCCATATGGGTGCGAAACATCCTGTGGGGTTGCCGACCCCGAGAGGGGTAAACAAAAGCCCCCAGGGGGGTAAACCTTTTATCGCGTGGGGTCCTCGGATTTCGGGAAATTTTGATGTAGCGACACCAAATTTGGGTAACCGATAGAGCTCGGCGAGTGACAGATGATGGTGCCGGTCTCCGCTCGGTCGGTGCCACGTGGCACGTGCCACGTGCCGCCACGTGGCCATGCAAAATCTGCTTCCTCGTGAAATGATGGCTACGGTTTTGCCCCGGACCCAAACCCGATCACAAAGATGGGTCCGCACTAGTTTAATATCTGGAATGTTGGGCGTGTGGGGTGTGAACTTGCTCTCGCGTAGTATCTGAGTAGCATGTATTTGCGTCGGCGGCAGAGTGTGGGATGTTTGTGTCGATGTGTAAGTTTGTGGTGTTGGTGGTGCGACAGGCCCCAGTCACGATCCGCAAGGCAGCGTTCTGGACAGTTTGCAATTTTGTAATTTGTTTGGAACATCTATCATCAAATAAGAATGCATTATAGTCCAGGATTGGGCGTATCAGGGAAGTATATAACTGGAGGAGAGTTGAGGAGAGTTGCCGGACTGCTTGTTTTTCTCTTCTTCTTTTTTAGCTTCTATACGTGGCATGGCGCATGCGCGTTGCTGATCGCTGAGCTGACATGGCGATGTCACAAATATGACTCTGAAATAATTGCTGAAGAATGTTTGCATTGTATCATTTACGAGTTGACCTCCCTCCACAAGTACCATACCATCTATTTGCAGCACCAGCGGATCCATGGAGAGGGCGAGGGGAGCAAAGCGACCATGCCCCCCCCCCCCCAAAAAAAAAACGTCTGAAATCGGCGCAACATTGACACATTTTCTGATATAGAAGAAAATCTAAACAAATTTGACAAGGAATTTTTTTTTCAAATCAGCTATCAATGCATAAGCAACCCAAATCCGATGAGTTTTAAGAATTGTGTGAGATTTTTTGGAATTTACCCCCCAAAAAAAAATGTGCCCCTCCCAATCAACGTTATGGATCCGCCAATGATTTACAGTGCAGTTGTGTGTATGGTACATACATGATACCGCATACTTGGTTGGTGTTATCTGATAAAATGCTTTATAAGCTTTATAATTTACGCTTTATAATTTATTGATGAAAGAACACTGCATGTCAGTCATTCAACGAAGAAAGTGAGGTATGTAGATTCTTTATCACTGCCATTAGCTATGCATATTCCAAACATTGCCTTGCTTAAATAAGTCCTCTAATTGACTGTTATAATCCATACCTTTACCATAAACCAATCTGAGGTATATAATTTTACAATTTGTACATTAAAAAAAAAAAATGATATATGATCTTCCTAACATAAAGCAATTAAATATGGTGACAGTTCATCATCACTATATGACAAATCTATAGAGAAGGACTTCCAGTGTCGAGCATATCTGGGATAGGTATGTAATCAGACATTCGTCAAACGTCCTCACATAAAAGTTGTCACTCATCTATCTGGTATCTGGTAGAGCTAAAAATAAATATTTTATCTTAATAAGTTATGGAAAAGAGAAGAGCTTATTTCATTAAAGGGAGATAATCATCTTTTTATTTCATTAGCAACAACTTATTTGGCTACCGTTATTGTATTAAAATGTTGTGATCTAAATTTAATTATTAAATACAATTATTGCCTAATTCGAAGTTGGAAGTTTGGGAAAATTAATGATCGGTATTTTCCCTCCACTATTGGAAAGCGCAACATCTGGCGCTTTTGCATCAATCTGTTCAACGTTGTTGAATGGACATTTGTAAACAAATCACTGACACTAAATAGGTCGCTGTAGTTTAGCTTGGCACCGGCCGGCCGGTGCCAAACTAAACTGCCAATGTCAATGCACTTTTTCAAATGATTGGTGATTATTCATACAAATTTTGGCACATATTCGCAAAAGATAGAGTGCAGGAAACACATTGCATACCTTCATGATAAATAACAATGCATAGGGAGGCTAATTTACTGAATTCGTTATCGAGTACTTGCTGAGTGAGTACCGACCGATATAAGCGTGGATCACTTATCCGTAGGAAACTGCCAATATCTTTCGGTAGGAATGTTTATATGCAAAATGTGATGAATTTACATCATATTTTGGCCTCGTCTATCGATTTCAGGTGCTAACTCCATTTTTGTGGAAAAAGGTGATTATCTTCCTTTAAAAGTCAACATCTAAACAGCTACTGAATGGCGACCTTTCAGTGAAGGCTTTCGGTGTTTTGGCTCCTGTAGCGTGGCGTTTCTAGCTCCTGTATTACGGCGTTTGGAGTGGGCCGTGTTCTGCAGAATAATGACAAATGTGGCGCGTTTGTGACTAATTACAGGTTCGCCGAACGTCGGAGACAATTGGCGGCTGGCCGTCTCTCCGGAAGCGCGGCGCGGCGCTAATGACCAATAGCGGGGCGTCGCACCGCTCGTTACGGATGACTCAGGCGAGGCCCTGTGCAGCCGGCCGAAAAACCGGCCACGCCACGCTTTCCGGGGACAGTCAGACAGAGAGGCCCGATGTCACTGCCTCCGTCGGGTGGTGACGTCCCTCCCCACCCCGGCTCACACGCACACGCGCCGGCGCTCCACACGCACCCCTGCCGGTATCTGAAATCCGGTTGATCCTCGCGAAGCCCGGCGGCACAGCATGCCACGAAGTGATTTTCGGCGGCGATTTTATCGACCTGTGGAGAGCGCCCGCGGCCTCTCTTCACATAACTCCTGCCGCGGCACTGAGGAAAATGGCGAGCAGGAAAATGTTTTTGAAGCAGCTACTAGATGGGGATCCTTCCGAATGGATTCAAGGAAATGAGGATTGACACTGAACAGTGGTTGTAAAGTCAATGTTACAGGCAGAATCAGTATCCACCTCGCAATGTGCTGTGTAGTTTCCCTACAACAAGCCGGATCATTCTTTTTCGAAACAAAACAAGTTGGGAAACATCACCGTAGGTTAACTTCTGCGGTGAATTTAGCTGTCACATGTTCAAAGCTGGGTTTCCTGTTAGCCGCGCTGCTGAGCGGAATCCCTTCCTTCCGCGTGCCTATCTAAGTTTTACCGGAGCTCAAAACAATGTTTGTATAAGGTACCAACCAAACATAATTTGAAAAGCGATATTGGCATCCATATTCACATTTGGAATTCGTACATCTATCACACCATGTTTAAAAATGCTCATGTGATGAAGCAACCAACGCATCTCTCTAGAAATTGGCTCCCTAAATCCACATACATATTGTTAATATCATGTGACGCGCCCCCAAGGAAGTCAATATGTGCTGGCACAATATTGCTGACATGTAGCACATTTCACATTAATTCCGGCCAGGTAGGGACTAGGGTGTGCACACTGTACTCAGCCAACACGACCCGGCAGGATGTTGACGCTGCTCAGGTGTTGTGTCACATCAGAGGATCCCTGCAAGCTGGTGGGCGCAGGAGGCAGGTCAAGAGAGCTCGGGTCGGGAGAGCTGGGCCAGGAGAGCTCGAGTCAGGAAAGCTCGGGTCAGGAGAGCTCGGGTCAGGAAAGGGAGAGCTCGGATCAGGAGAGCTCGGGTCAGGAAAGCTCGGGTTAGGAGAGGGAGAGTTCGGGACAGGAGAGCTCGGGTCAGGAGAGCTCGGGTCAGGAGAGCTCGGGTCAGGAAAGCTCGGGTCAGGAGAGCTCGGGTCAGGAGAGGGAGAGCTCGGGTCAGGAGAGCTCGGGTCAGGAAAGCTCGGGTTAGGAGAGGGAGAGTTCGGGGCAGGAGAGCTCGGGTCAGGAGAGCTCGGGTCAGGAAAGCTCGGGTTAGGAGAGCTCGGGTCAGAAGAGCTCGGGTCAGGAGAACTCGGGTCAGGAGAGATCGGGTCAGGAGAGATCGGGTCAGGGAGCTTGGGTCAGGAGAGCTCGGGTCAGGAGAGCTGGAGTCAGGAGAGTTCGGGTCAGGGAGCTTGGGTCAGGAGAGCTCGGATCGGGAGAGCTCGGGTCGGGAGAGCTCGGTTCAGGAGAGCTCGGGTCAGGAGAGCTGGAGTCAGGAGAGCTCGGGTCAGGGAGCTTGGGTCAGGAGAGCTCGGATCGGGAGAGCTCGGGTCGGGAGAGCTCGGTTCAGGAGAGCTCGGGTCAGGAGAGCTCGGGTCAGGAGAGCTTGGGCCAGGAGAGCTGGAGTCAAGAGAGCTCGGGTCAGGGAGTTTGGGTCAGGAGAGCTCGGATCGGGAGAGCTCGGCTCGGGAGAGCTCGGGTCAGGAGAGCTCGGTTCAGGAGAGCTCGGGTCAGAAGAGCTCGGGTCGGGAGAGCTCGGGTGAGGAGAGCTCGGATCGGGAGAGATCGGGTCGGGAGAACTCGGGTCGGGAGAGCTCGGGTCAGAAGAGCTCGGGTCAGGGGAGCTCGGATCGGGAGAGCTCGGATCAGGAGAGCTCGGGTCGGGAGAGCTCGGGTCGGGAGAGCTCGGGTCAGGAGAACTCGGATCAGGAGAGCTCGGTTCGGGAGAGCTCGGGTCAGGAGAGCTCGCTGGGCCGTAAACTATGTCCGTGAGCACGGCCGGCGCAGCAGCACGGCCCGTCTCAACCGGTAAAAAGCGGGCCCGGCCCGGCCAGCCGGTCACGTTTGGTGACATTTTTCGCCGGCTGCCCTTCCGGGGCGGGGGGCGGGGGCGGGGGTGGGGGACGGGGGGGGGGGGGGGGGGGGGCGGGGGCCGGGGCCGGGCCGTGATGGGCGGTGCCGTGCCGCGTGCACCGGGCACTGTGCAGAGCGTCCTCTGCACCCCAGCCCACCCCACCTCACTACACTCTCTCCTCGCCACCCAGCTCGCACACACCCGAACTCCGACCCACCCAGCTCGCCCACACCCGAACCCCGACCCACCCCACCTCACTACACCACACTCTCTCTCCTCGCCACCCACCTCACTACACCACACTCTCTCCTCGCCCCCCAGCTCGCACACACCCGAACCCCGACCCACCCCACCTCACTACACCACACTCTCTCCTCACCACCCAGCTCGTACCAATCCCATTTCATATAATCTCCAGCAGCCCACTTCGCTCGCTCGCAGCACTCCAACCCAATCACCACCCGTGAACTGTGCGCACCATTTGTAAACAAACTGAAATAGGCTCCGTGAATGCGCGTTCACAACAGCGTCTGCGTTGGTTGACATTCGTCAGCGACGGTACTGTCACCGTCAGCGATGTCAGCGACGGTACTGTCACCGTCAGCGATGTCAGAGACGGTACTGTCACCGTCAGCGATGTCAGCGACGGTACTGTCACCGTCAGCGATGTCAGCGACGGTACTGTCACCGTCAGCGATGTCAGAGACGGTACTGTCACCGTCAGCGATGTCAGCGACGGTACTGTCACCGTCAGCGATGTCAGCGACGGTACTGTCACCGTCAGCGATGTCAGAGACGGTACTGTCACCGTCAGCGATGTCAGAGACGGTACTGTCACCGTCAGCGATGTCAGAGACGGTACTGTCACCGTCAGCGATGTCAGAGACGGTACTGTCACCGTCAGCTGCCGTATCGCAGAGTAGCGTCACTCTTCTGAGAGCAGCTCGTACCACACCGTCACCGTCAGCTGCCGTATCGCACAGTAGCGTCACTCTTCTGAGAGCAGCTCGTACCACACCGTCACCGTCAGCTGCCGTATCGCACAGTAGCGTCACTCTTCTGAGAGCAGCTCGTACCACACCGTCACCGTCAGCTGCCGTATCGCAGTCACCAGTCACCAGTCACCAGTCACCAGTCACCAGTCACCATTCCGGCGGAGGATTATGTACGAGACTGAGAGAGACATGTAATGTTTTAGGTTTGCATGCAGTGCAACGGGATGTTAAAGGAAATAGTTCACCTTCAACATTAGTTTTAAACTGAGATAGCAGTTTTGTAGCCCGTGTTGGGAAACCCCTATCTGCAAGTTTTCTTGATTGAAAAGACTCTCCAGCCGAATATATTTGAGTTTTTGGCGAAGGAATGCGGTGCTGGCGAAAGAATGTTGTACTGGTTCTAGCCCGGGCAGAGGCTATACCATCAGCCAATCAGCTTGCAGCTGGCGCTAGCAAGCGAATCGCCGGCCGCTGGTTGGCACATCTCCAATGCAAGTCTATCTTTACGCGACTACTTTCGAATCTGATTGGCTGAATATTTTTTTACATTGACGTGACGTCAGGACTCTGACTCAGACAGTATGCATATAGTTTTGATAAACAATAAAAATGTACGGCCTTCTGTCCTGAATCGGCGAGATATAAGGCCATTTTTGACAATATAAAAATAAATAGTATTAAAAATATAATCAAATCGTGTTGGGTAAATTTTTCCAAGGTGAACTATTTCCTTTAAGGCCATTTTGAAGAGAAGCATGTCAATGAATATGCAATGACTTGGCAGAGTGGTAAATGACAAGGCTGAAACACACAGGTATTGCTTTGTTTTGCAATAAAACAAAACCCATTATGCAATATAACAATACCCAACAGCAAAGTTCAGCAGCAAAACAATGCATTGGTTTGTTTTGCTTTGCTTCGCTTTGCTTTTTTGTTAACAAATAATGAATTACGGATTTGCTTCTAACTTGATGTTTGATAAACTTTTCACATCAAATGTGCATATTTGAGTTATAGTGCAAGCTTGGGCCACAATTATAACGGTCTGTCCATGGGTAATTAGTATACAACACTCTTAACTCGGAATTCGGAAACAAATCCCTGAACAAAAGAAGTGATGTGGAGGATAACAGGGCCCTGGTCCATTATCACCCTTCCACTTTCGCACCCAGGCAAATGGAATAATGGCAGATATGGATCTAAACCGGCTGATCCAAACACGGTGTGAGCAGGAGGCGAGTAAGCCGGGGGCCGCGCCGCGCACCATTGTCAGTCCAGCCCTTCTGCGGCCACTGAGCCGCTGAGCAGACGATACTGATCGCTAGTGTCGGTGCGCTTCAGCAGCTGGTGACGGAATCGGCGAGCTGACGGGGCAGGGTGGGGAGAATCTGATCCCGCCGCTCCAGCTGGGGAGGATCTGATCCCGCCGCCCCAGCTAGGGAGGATCTGATCCACCCGCCCCGGCTGTGGAGGATCTGATCCCGCCGCCCCGGCTGGGGAGGATCTGATCCCGCCGCCCCAGCTGGGGAGGATCTGATCCCGCCGCCCCAGCTGGGGAGGATCTGATCCCCCGCCCCAGCTGGGGAGGATCTGATCCCCCGCCCCAGCTGGGGAGGATCTGATCCTGCCGCCCCAGCTGGGGAGGATCTGATCCCCCGCCCCAGCTGGGGAGGATCTGATCCCCGCCCCAGCTGGGGAGGATCTGATCCCTCCGCCCCAGCTGGGGAGGATCTGATCCCCCGCCCCAGCTGGGGAGGATCTGATCCCCCGCTCCAGCTGGGGAGGATCTTATCCCCCCGCCCCAGCTGGTGAGGATCTGATCCCCCCGCCCCAACTGGGGAGGATCTGATCCCGCCGCTCCAGCTGGGGAGGATCTGATCCCGCCGCCCCAGCTGGGGAGAATCTGATCCCGCCGCCCCAGCTGGGGAGGATCTGATCCCCCGCCCCAGCTGGGGAGGATCTGATCCCCTGCCCCAGCTGGGGAGGATCTGATCCTGCCGCCCCAGCTGGGGAGGATCTGACCCCCCGCCCCAGCTGGGGAGGATCTGATCCCCGCCCCAGCTGGGGAGGATCTGATCCCTCCGCCCCAGCTGGGGAGGATCTTATCCCCCGCCCCAGCTGGGGAGGATCTGATCCCCCCGCCTCAGCTGGTGAGGATCTGATCCTCCCGCCCCAGCTGGGGAGGATCTGATCCCCCGCCCCAGCTGGGGAGGATCTGATCCCCCCGCCCCATCTGGGGAGGATCTGATCCCCCGCCCCAGCTGGGGAGGATCTGATCCCCGCCTCAGCTGGGGAGGATCTGATCCCGCCGCCCCAGCTGGGGAGGATCTGATCCCCCGCCCCAGCTGGGGAGGATCTGATCCTCCGCCCCAGCTGGGGAGGATCTGATCCTGCCGCCCCAGCTGGGGAGGATCTGATCCCCCGCCCCAGCTGGGGAGGATCTGATCCCCGCCCCAGCTGGGGAGGATCTGATCCCTCCGCCCCAGCTGGGGAGGATCTGATCCCCGCCCCAGCTGGGGAGGATCTGATCCCCCCGCCCCAGCTGGTGAGGATCTGATCCTCCCGCCCCAGCTGTGGAGGATCTGATCCCCCGCCCCAGCTGGGGAGGATCTGATCCTCCCGCCCCAGCTGGGGAGGATCTGATCCCCCCGCTCCAGCTGGGGAGGATCTGATCCCCCGCCCCAGCTGGGGAGGATCTGATCCCCCGCCCAGCTGGGGAGGATCTGATCCCCCGCCCCAGCTGGGGAGGATCTGATCCCCCGCCCCAGCTGGGGAGGATCTGATCCCCCGCCCCATCTGGGGAGGATCTGATCCTCCCGCCCCAGCTGGGGAGGATCTGATCCCCCGCCCCAGCTGGGGAGGATCTGATCCCCCGTCCCAGCTGGGGAGGATCTGATCCCCCGCCCCAGCTGGGGAGGATCTGATCTCCCGCCCCAGCTGGGGAGGATCTGATCCCCCGCCCCAGCTGGGGAGGATCTGATCCCCGCCCCCACCCCGTCACCTGCCGACGCGGACACCGGCGGGGACGCCGCGCCGGCACCGTCACAGCCGCGCCGGGATCGCCGGCTCGCGGACGCTAATTGGGTGAATTAGCGACCAGGCACGCTTTGAAGCTGAAGCAAGCTATCTGGAGGTGGCGTAATCAGGTTTAAAGTGCACGGGCGGCGCGGCGTCCCGGAAGCGCGGATTGGTAACGTGTTGAGTGCGGCGAGCGCGACATATTTCACGCTGTCTCTCCGCGGACGGCGCTCTGATTAGGAGGCGTCGGCGGCCGAGATTGGCGGAGGACGGTGTGCAGGCCGTGTGGTGACCGTGTGGTGACCGTGTGGTGACCGTGTGGTGACCGTGTGGTGACCGTATGGTGACCGTGTGGTTACCGTGTGGTGACCGTGTGGTGACCGTGTGGTGACCGTGTGGTGACCGTATGGTGACCGTATGGTGACCGTATGGTGACCGTGTGGTTACCGTGTGGTGACCGTGTGGTGACCGTGTGGTGACCGTGTGGTGACCGTATGGTGACCGTGTGGTGACCGTATGGTGACCGTGTGGTAACCGTGTGGTGACCGTGTGGTGAGCGTATGGTGACCGTATGGTGACCGTATGGTGACCGTGTGGTGACCGTGTGGTGACCGTATGGTGACCGTGTGGTGACCGTGTGGTGACCGTGTGGTGACCGTGTGGTGACCCTGTGGTGACCGTATGGTGACCGTGTGGTGACCGTGTGGTGGCCGTGTGGTGACCGTGTGGTGACCGTGTGGTGACCGTGTGGTGACCGTGTGGAGACCGTATGGTGACCGTATGGTGACCGTGTGGTGACCATGTGGTGACCGTGTGGTGACCGTGTGGTGACCGTGTGGTGACCGGCTGGTGACCGGCTGGTGACCGTGTGGTGACCGTGTGGTGACCGTGTGGTGACCGTGTGGTGACCGTGTGGTGACCGTGTGGTGACCGTGTGGTGACGCGAGGCGTCACTTGGTCACTTGGTCACTTGGTCAGTTCATTGAATTATCATACTGCGGTGTTAATTTGTGGGCATCGGAAAATGGTGTGTTGTATTTTGGCAACCTCTTGGCAACCTCGATAATTTTACCTAAATGTCGGTTATCAATCTAAAACACGAACAACTATGACACCAGCCACGGGAATTAGCTGAGCCCTGGACGATCATAAATAACAACTTTTGGAACGTACAGGCTGAATAAACATTGGTTGATTTAATGTAAAAGTCTTAAATACGACTATTCCGGTAGTTTCCGTGGATTTCTGAAACACTCGGCTCACCATTCAATTTGGAAGTGTTTTAAGTCACTTTAGCAATCAATTTATTCCTGTCAGCCCAATGCAAACTGCTAAGAGTCACGACATTAGTTTGTCTCTGGCTTAGAATCAGTGGTCAAATGTTCGTGGTCATGCGATACTGAAGGCTGAAGCTGGAGAACACCCGACGTCAGAAGCGCTCCCCCCGCCCCCACACTGTATCTCCCAGTCCCCACTGTATCCCCCAGTCCACACTGTATCTCCCAGTCCACACTGTATCTCCCAGCCCCCATACTGTATCTCCCAGTCCCCACTGTATCTCCCAGTCCCCACTGTATCCCCCTGTCAACACTGTATCTCCCAGTCCACACTGTATCTCCCAGTCCCCACTGTATCCCCCAGTCCCCACTGTATCTCCCAGTACACACTGTATCTCCCAGTCCACACTGTATCTCCCAGTCCACACTGTATCTCCCAGTCCACACTGTATCCCCCAATCCACACTGTATTTCCCAGTCCCCACTGTATCTCCCAGTCCACACTGTATCTCCCAGTCCCCACTGTATCTCCCAGTCCACACTGTATCTCCCAGTCCCCACTGTATCTCCCAGTCCACACTGTATCTCCCAGTCCCCACTGTATCTCCCAGTCCACACTGTATCTCCCAGTCCACACTGTATCTCCCAGTCCCCACTGTATCTCCCAGTCCACACTGTATCTCCCAGTCCACACTGTATCTCCCAGTCCACACTGTATCTCCCAGTCCCCACTGTATCTCCCAGTCCACACTGTATCTCCCAGTCCACACTGTATCTCCCAGTCCCCACTGTATCCCCCAGTCCACACTGTATCTCCCAGTCCCCACTGTATCTCCCAGTCCACACTGTATCTCCCAGTCCACACTGTATCTCCCAGTCCACACTGTATCTCCCAGTCCACACTGTATCTCCCAGCCCACACTGTATCTCCCAGTCCCCACTGTATCTCCCAGTCCACACTGTATCTCCCAGTCCACACTGTATATCCCAGTCCCCACTGTATCTCCCAGTCCACACTGTATCTCCCAGTCCACACTGTATCTCCCAGTCCACACTGTATCTCCCAGTCAAACACTGTATCTCCCAGTCCACACTGTATCTCCCAGTCCACACTGTATCTCCCAGTCCCCACTGTATCTCCCAGTCCACACTGTATCTCCCAGTCCAACACTGTATATCCCAGTCCACACTGTATCTCCCAGTCCCCACTGTATCTCCCAGTCCACACTGTATCTCCCAGTCCACACTGTATCTCCCAGTCCACACTGTATCTCCCAGTCCACACTGTATCTTCCAGTCCCCACTGTATCTCCCAGTCCACACTGTATCTCCCAGTCCCCACTGTATCTCCCAGTCCAACACTGTATCTCCCAGTCCACACTGTATCTCCCAATCCCCACTGTATCTCCCAGTCCACACTGTATCTCCCAGTCCCCACTGTATCTCCCAGTCCAGACTGTATCTCCCAGTCCCCACTGTATCTCCCAGTCCACACTGTATCTCCCAGTCCACACTGTATCTCCCAGTCCACGCTGTATCTTCCAGTCCACACTGTATCTCCCAGTCCACACTGTATCTCCCAGTCCACACTGTATCTCCCAGTCCCCACTGTATCTCCCAGTCCACACTGTATCTCCCAGTCCCCACTGTATCTCCCAGTCCACACTGTATCTCCCAGTCCCCACTGTATCTCCCAGTCCACACTGTATCTCCCAGTCCCCACTGTATCTCCCAGTCCACACTGTATCTCCCAGTCCACACTGTATCTCCCAGTCCACGCTGTATCTCCCTGTCCACACTGTATCTCCCAGTCCACACTATATCTCCCAGTCCACACTGTATCTCCCAGTCCACACTGTATCTCCCAGTCCGACGCCAGAAACCCTCTCCCCCACTGTATCTCCCAGTCCCACACTGTATCTCCCAGTCCACACTGTATCTCCCAGTCCACACTGTATCTCCCAGTCCACACTGTATCTCCCAGTCCGACGCCAGAAACCCTCTCCCCCACTGTATCTCCCAGTCTCCCAGTCCAACGTTAGAAACCCTCTCCCCACTGCATCTCCCAGTCCGACGCCAGAAACCCTCCCCCCACTGTATCTCCCAGTCTGACGCCAGAAACCCTCTCCCCCACTGTATCTCCCAGTCCCACACTGTATCTCCCAGTCCAACGTCAGAAACCCTCTCCCCACTGTATCTCCCAGTCCGACGCCAGAAGCCCTCTCCCCACTGTATCTCCCAGTCCAACGTCAGAAACCCTCTCTCCACTGTATCTCCCAGTCCAATGTCAGAAACCCTCTCCCCACTGTATCTCCCAGTCCAACGTCAGAAACCCTCTCCACACTGTATCTCCCAGTCCAACGTCAGAAACCCTCTCTCCACTGTATCTCCCAGTCCAATGTCAGAAACCCTCTCCCCACTGTATCTCCCAGTCCAACGTCAGAAACCCTCTCCCCACTGTATCTCCCAGTCCAACGTCAGAAACCCTCTCCACACTGTATCTCCCAGTCCGACGTCAGAAACCCTCTCCACACTGTATCTCCCAGTCCAACGTCAGAAACCCTCTCCCCACTATATCTCCCAGTCCCCACTGTATCTCCCAGTCCGATGTCAGAAAACCTCTCCCCACTGTATCTCCCAGTCCGACGTCAGAAACCCTCTCCACACTGTATCTCCCAGTCCAACGTCAGAAACCCTCTCCCCACTATATCTCCCAGTCCCCACTGTATCTCCCAGTCCGATGTCAGAAACCCTCTCCCCACTGTATCTCCCAGTCCGATGTCAGAAACCCTCTCCCCACTGTATCTCCCAGTCCGACGTCAGAAACCCTCTCTCCACTGTATCTCCCAGTCCAATGTCAGAAACCCTCTCCCCACTGTATTTCCCAGTCCAACGTCAGAAACCCTCTCCCCACTGTATCTCCCAGTTCCCACTGCATCTCCCAGTCCAACGTCGGAAACCCTCTCCCCACTGTATCCCCCAGTCCGACGTCAGAAACCCTCTCCACACTATATCTCCCAGTCCCCACTGTATCTCCCAGTCCAACGTCAGAAACCCTCTCCCCACTGTATCTCCCAGTCCGACGTCAGAAACCCTCTCCACACTGTATCTCCCAGTCCAACGTCAGAAACCCTCTCCCCACTGTATCTCCCAGTCCAACGTCAGAAACCCTCTCCCCACTGTATCCCCCCAGTCCCCACTGTATCTCCCAGTCCAACGTCAGAAACCCTCTCCCCACTGTATCTCCCAGTCCAACGTCAGAAACCCTCTCCCCACTGTATCCCCCAGTCCGACGTCAGAAACCCTCTCCCCACTGTATCTCCCAGTCCCCACTGTATCTCCCAGTCCAACGTCAGAAACCCTCTCCCCACTGTATCTCCCAGTCCAACGTCAGAAACCCTCTCCCCACTGTATCCCCCAGTCCCCACTGTATCTCCCAGTCCGATGTCAGAAGCCCTCTCCCCACTGTATCTCCCAGTCCGATGTCAGAAACCCTCTCCCCCACTATATCTCCCAGTTTCGACGTCAAAACCCTCTCCCCACTGTATCTCCCAGTCCTCACTGTATCTCCCAGTCCGATGTCAGAAACCCTCTCCCCACTGTATCTCCCAGTCCGATGTCAGAAACCGTCTCCCCTACTGTATCTCCCAGTCCGACGCCAGAAACCCTCTCCCCCACTATATCTCCCAGTTTCGACGTCAAAAACCCTCTCTCCACTGTATCTCCCAGTCCCCACTGTATCTCCCAGTTTCGACGTCAAAAACCCTCTCCCCCACTGTATCTCCCAGTCCCCACTGTATCTCCCAGTCCGACGTCAGAAACCCTCTCCCCACTGTATCTCCCAGTCCGACGACAGAAACCCTCTCCCCACTGTATCTCCCAGTCCCCACTGTATCTCCCAGTCCGACGTCAGAAACCCTCTCCCCACTATATCTCCCAGTCCCCACTGTATCTCCCAGTCCGACGTCATAAACCCTCTCCCCACTGTATCTCCCAGTCCGACGTCAGAAACCCTCTCCTCACTGTATCTCCCAGTCCGACGTCAGAAACCCTCTCCCCCACTGTATCTCCCAGTCCCCACTGTATCTCCCAGTCCGATGTCATAAACCCTCTCCCCACTGTATCTCCCAGTCCGACGTCAGAAACCCTCTCCCCACTGTATCTCCCAGTCCGACGTCAGATACCCTCTCCCCACTGTATCTCCCAGTCCGACGTCAGAAACCCTCTCCCCCACTGTATCTCCCAGTCCGATGTCAGAAACCCTCTCCCCACTGTATCTCCCAGTCCCCACTGTATCTCCCAGTCCGACGTCAGAAACCCTCTCCCCACTATATCTCCCATTCCCCACTGTATCTCCCAGTCCGACGTCAGAAACCCTCTCCCCACTATATCTGCCAGTCCCCACTGTATCTCCCAGTCCGACGTCAGAAACCCTCTCCCCCACTGTATCTCCCAGTCCGACGTCAGAAACCCTCTCCCCACTGTATCTCCCAGTCCCCTCTCCCAGTCCGACGTCAGAAACCCTCTCCCCACTGTATCTCCCAGTCCGACGACAGCAACCCTCTCCCCACTGTATCTCCCAGTACGACGTCAGAAACCCTCTCCCCACTGTATCTCCCAGTCCCCACTGTATCTCCCAGTCCGATGTCAGAAACCCTCTCCCCACTGTATCTCCCAGTCCCCACTGTATCTCCCAGTCCGACGTCATAAGACCTCTCCCCCACTATATCTCACAGTCCGATGTCAGAAACCCTCTCCCCACTGTATCTCCCAGTCCGACGTCAGAAACCCTCTCCCCACTGTATCTCCCAGTCCGATGTCAGAAATCCTCTCCCCACTGTATCTCCCAGTCCGACGTCAGAAACCCTCTCCCCACTGTATCTCCCAGTCCCCACTGTATCTCCCAGTCCGACGTCAGAAACCCTCTCCCCACTGTATCTCCCAGTCCGACGTCAGAAACCCTCTCCACACTGTATCTCCCAGTCCAACGTCAGAAACCCTCTCCCCACTGTATCTCCCAGTCCAACGTCAGAAACCCTCTCCCTACTGTATCCCCCAGTCCCCACTGTATCTCCCAGTCCAACGTCAGAAACCCTCTCCCCACTGTATCTCCCAGTCCAACGTCAGAAACCCTCTCCCCACTGTATCCCCCAGTCCGACGTCAGAAACCCTCTCCCCACTGTATCTCCCAGTCCCCACTGTATCTCCCAGTCCAACGTCAGAAACCTCTCCCCACTGTATCTCCCAGTCCGACGTCAGAAACCCTCTCCTCACTGTATCTCCCAGTCCACACTGTATCCCCCAATCCACACTGTATCTCCCAGTCCCCACTGTATCTCCCAGTCCACACTGTATCTCCCAGTCCCCACTGTATCTCCCAGTCCACACTGTATCTCCCAGTCCCCACTGTATCTCCCAGTCCACACTGTATCTCCCAGTCCCCACTGTATCTCCCAGTCCACACTGTATCTCCCAGTCCACACTGTATCTCCCAGTCCCCACTGTATCTCCCAGTCCACACTGTATCTCCCAGTCCACACTGTATCTCCCAGTCCACACTGTATCTCCCAGTCCCCACTGTATCTCCCAGTCCACACTGTATCTCCCAGTCCACACTGTATCTCCCAGTCCCCACTGTATCCCCCAGTCCACACTGTATCTCCCAGTCCCCACTGTATCTCCCAGTCCACACTGTATCTCCCAGTCCACACTGTATCTCCCAGTCCACACTGTATCTCCCAGTCCACACTGTATCTCCCAGCCCACACTGTATCTCCCAGTCCCCACTGTATCTCCCAGTCCACACTGTATCTCCCAGTCCACACTGTATATCCCAGTCCCCACTGTATCTCCCAGTCCACACTGTATCTCCCAGTCCACACTGTATCTCCCAGTCCACACTGTATCTCCCAGTCAAACACTGTATCTCCCAGTCCACACTGTATCTCCCAGTCCACACTGTATCTCCCAGTCCCCACTGTATCTCCCAGTCCACACTGTATCTCCCAGTCCAACACTGTATATCCCAGTCCACACTGTATCTCCCAGTCCCCACTGTATCTCCCAGTCCACACTGTATCTCCCAGTCCACACTGTATCTCCCAGTCCACACTGTATCTCCCAGTCCACACTGTATCTTCCAGTCCCCACTGTATCTCCCAGTCCACACTGTATCTCCCAGTCCCCACTGTATCTCCCAGTCCAACACTGTATCTCCCAGTCCACACTGTATCTCCCAATCCCCACTGTATCTCCCAGTCCACACTGTATCTCCCAGTCCCCACTGTATCTCCCAGTCCAGACTGTATCTCCCAGTCCCCACTGTATCTCCCAGTCCACACTGTATCTCCCAGTCCACACTGTATCTCCCAGTCCACGCTGTATCTTCCAGTCCACACTGTATCTGCCAGTCCACACTGTATCTCCCAGTCCACACTGTATCTCCCAGTCCCCACTGTATCTCCCAGTCCACACTGTATCTCCCAGTCCCCACTGTATCTCCCAGTCCACACTGTATCTCCCAGTCCCCACTGTATCTCCCAGTCCACACTGTATCTCCCAGTCCCCACTGTATCTCCCAGTCCACACTGTATCTCCCAGTCCACACTGTATCTCCCAGTCCACGCTGTATCTCCCTGTCCACACTGTATCTCCCAGTCCACACTATATCTCCCAGTCCACACTGTATCTCCCAGTCCACACTGTATCTCCCAGTCCGACGCCAGAAACCCTCTCCCCCACTGTATCTCCCAGTCCCACACTGTATCTCCCAGTCCACACTGTATCTCCCAGTCCACACTGTATCTCCCAGTCCACACTGTATCTCCCAGTCCGACGCCAGAAACCCTCTCCCCCACTGTATCTCCCAGTCTCCCAGTCCAACGTTAGAAACCCTCTCCCCACTGCATCTCCCAGTCCGACGCCAGAAACCCTCCCCCCACTGTATCTCCCAGTCTGACGCCAGAAACCCTCTCCCCCACTGTATCTCCCAGTCCCACACTGTATCTCCCAGTCCAACGTCAGAAACCCTCTCCCCACTGTATCTCCCAGTCCGACGCCAGAAGCCCTCTCCCCACTGTATCTCCCAGTCCAACGTCAGAAACCCTCTCTCCACTGTATCTCCCAGTCCAATGTCAGAAACCCTCTCCCCACTGTATCTCCCAGTCCAACGTCAGAAACCCTCTCCACACTGTATCTCCCAGTCCAACGTCAGAAACCCTCTCTCCACTGTATCTCCCAGTCCAATGTCAGAAACCCTCTCCACACTGTATCTCCCAGTCCAACGTCAGAAACCCTCTCTCCACTGTATCTCCCAGTCCAATGTCAGAAACCCTCTCCCCACTGTATCTCCCAGTCCAACGTAAGAAACCCTCTCCCCACTGTATCTCCCAGTCCAACGTCAGAAACCCTCTCCACACTGTATCTCCCAGTCCGACGTCAGAAACCCTCTCCACACTGTATCTCCCAGTCCAACGTCAGAAACCCTCTCCCCACTATATCTCCCAGTCCCCACTGTATCTCCCAGTCCGATGTCAGAAAACCTCTCCCCACTGTATCTCCCAGTCCGACGTCAGAAACCCTCTCCACACTGTATCTCCCAGTCCAACGTCAGAAACCCTCTCCCCACTATATCTCCCAGTCCCCACTGTATCTCCCAGTCCGATGTCAGAAACCCTCTCCCCACTGTATCTCCCAGTCCGATGTCAGAAACCCTCTCCCCACTGTATCTCCCAGTCCGACGTCAGAAACCCTCTCTCCACTGTATCTCCCAGTCCAATGTCAGAAACCCTCTCCCCACTGTATTTCCCAGTCCAACGTCAGAAACCCTCTCCCCACTGTATCTCCCAGTTCCCACTGCATCTCCCAGTCCAACGTCGGAAACCCTCTCCCCACTGTATCCCCCAGTCCGACGTCAGAAACCCTCTCCACACTATATCTCCCAGTCCCCACTGTATCTCCCAGTCCAACGTCAGAAACCCTCTCCCCACTGTATCTCCCAGTCCGACGTCAGAAACCCTCTCCACACTGTATCTCCCAGTCCAACGTCAGAAACCCTCTCCCCACTGTATCTCCCAGTCCAACGTCAGAAACCCTCTCCCCACTGTATCCCCCCAGTCCCCACTGTATCTCCCAGTCCAACGTCAGAAACCCTCTCCCCACTGTATCTCCCAGTCCAACGTCAGAAACCCTCTCCCCACTGTATCCCCCAGTCCGACGTCAGAAACCCTCTCCCCACTGTATCTCCCAGTCCCCACTGTATCTCCCAGTCCAACGTCAGAAACCCTCTCCCCACTGTATCTCCCAGTCCAACGTCAGAAACCCTCTCCCCACTGTATCCCCCAGTCCCCACTGTATCTCCCAGTCCGATGTCAGAAGCCCTCTCCCCACTGTATCTCCCAGTCCGATGTCAGAAACCCTCTCCCCCACTATATCTCCCAGTTTCGACGTCAAAACCCTCTCCCCACTGTATCTCCCAGTCCTCACTGTATCTCCCAGTCCGATGTCAGAAACCCTCTCCCCACTGTATCTCCCAGTCCGATGTCAGAAACCGTCTCCCCTACTGTATCTCCCAGTCCGACGCCAGAAACCCTCTCCCCCACTATATCTCCCAGTTTCGACGTCAAAAACCCTCTCTCCACTGTATCTCCCAGTCCCCACTGTATCTCCCAGTTTCGACGTCAAAAACCCTCTCCCCCACTGTATCTCCCAGTCCCCACTGTATCTCCCAGTCCGACGTCAGAAACCCTCTCCCCACTGTATCTCCCAGTCCGACGACAGAAACCCTCTCCCCACTGTATCTCCCAGTCCCCACTGTATCTCCCAGTCCGACGTCAGAAACCCTCTCCCCACTATATCTCCCAGTCCCCACTGTATCTCCCAGTCCGACGTCATAAACCCTCTCCCCACTGTATCTCCCAGTCCGACGTCAGAAACCCTCTCCTCACTGTATCTCCCAGTCCGACGTCAGAAACCCTCTCCCCCACTGTATCTCCCAGTCCCCACTGTATCTCCCAGTCCCCACTGTATCTCCCAGTCCGATGTCATAAACCCTCTCCCCACTGTATCTCCCAGTCCGACGTCAGAAACCCTCTCCCCACTGTATCTCCCAGTCCGACGTCAGAAACCCTCTCCCCACTGTATCTCCCAGTCCGACGTCAGAAACCCTCTCCCCCACTGTATCTCCCAGTCCGATGTCAGAAACCCTCTCCCCACTGTATCTCCCAGTCCCCACTGTATCTCCCAGTCCGACGTCAGAAACCCTCTCCCCACTATATCTCCCATTCCCCACTGTATCTCCCAGTCCGACGTCAGAAACCCTCTCCCCACTATATCTGCCAGTCCCCACTGTATCTCCCAGTCCGACGTCAGAAACCCTCTCCCCCACTGTATCTCCCAGTCCGACGTCAGAAACCCTCTCCCCACTGTATCTCCCAGTCCCCTCTCCCAGTCCGACGTCAGAAACCCTCTCCCCACTGTATCTCCCAGTCCGACGACAGCAACCCTCTCCCCACTGTATCTCCCAGTACGACGTCAGAAACCCTCTCCCCACTGTATCTCCCAGTCCCCACTGTATCTCCCAGTCCGATGTCAGAAACCCTCTCCCCACTGTATCTCCCAGTCCCCACTGTATCTCCCAGTCCGACGTCATAAGCCCTCTCCCCCACTATATCTCACAGTCCGATGTCAGAAACCCTCTCCCCACTGTATCTCCCAGTCCGACGTCAGAAACCCTCTCCCCACTGTATCTCCCAGTCCGATGTCAGAAATCCTCTCCCCACTGTATCTCCCAGTCCGACGTCAGAAACCCTCTCCCCACTGTATCTCCCAGTCCCCACTGTATCTCCCAGTCCGACGTCAGAAACCCTCTCCCCACTGTATCTCCCAGTCCGACGTCAGAAACCCTCTCCACACTGTATCTCCCAGTCCAACGTCAGAAACCCTCTCCCCACTGTATCTCCCAGTCCAACGTCAGAAACCCTCTCCCTACTGTATCCCCCAGTCCCCACTGTATCTCCCAGTCCAACGTCAGAAACCCTCTCCCCACTGTATCTCCCAGTCCAACGTCGGAAACCCTCTCCCCACTGTATCCCCCAGTCCGACGTCAGAAACCCTCTCCCCACTGTATCTCCCAGTCCCCACTGTATCTCCCAGTCCAACGTCAGAAACCCTCTCCCCACTGTATCTCCCAGTCCGACGTCAGAAACCCTCTCCTCACTGTATCTCCCAGTCCACACTGTATCCCCCAATCCACACTGTATCTCCCAGTCCCCACTGTATCTCCCAGTCCACACTGTATCTCCCAGTCCCCACTGTATCTCCCAGTCCACACTGTATCTCCCAGTCCCCACTGTATCTCCCAGTCCACACTGTATCTCCCAGTCCCCACTGTATCTCCCAGTCCACACTGTATCTCCCAGTCCACACTGTATCTCCCAGTCCCCACTGTATCTCCCAGTCCACACTGTATCTCCCAGTCCACACTGTATCTCCCAGTCCACACTGTATCTCCCAGTCCCCACTGTATCTCCCAGTCCACACTGTATCTCCCAGTCCACACTGTATCTCCCAGTCCCCACTGTATCCCCCAGTCCACACTGTATCTCCCAGTCCCCACTGTATCTCCCAGTCCACACTGTATCTCCCAGTCCACACTGTATCTCCCAGTCCACACTGTATCTCCCAGTCCACACTGTATCTCCCAGCCCACACTGTATCTCCCAGTCCCCACTGTATCTCCCAGTCCACACTGTATCTCCCAGTCCACACTGTATATCCCAGTCCCCACTGTATCTCCCAGTCCACACTGTATCTCCCAGTCCACACTGTATCTCCCAGTCCACACTGTATCTCCCAGTCAAACACTGTATCTCCCAGTCCACACTGTATCTCCCAGTCCACACTGTATCTCCCAGTCCCCACTGTATCTCCCAGTCCACACTGTATCTCCCAGTCCAACACTGTATATCCCAGTCCACACTGTATCTCCCAGTCCCCACTGTATCTCCCAGTCCACACTGTATCTCCCAGTCCACACTGTATCTCCCAGTCCACACTGTATCTCCCAGTCCACACTGTATCTTCCAGTCCCCACTGTATCTCCCAGTCCACACTGTATCTCCCAGTCCCCACTGTATCTCCCAGTCCAACACTGTATCTCCCAGTCCACACTGTATCTCCCAATCCCCACTGTATCTCCCAGTCCACACTGTATCTCCCAGTCCCCACTGTATCTCCCAGTCCAGACTGTATCTCCCAGTCCCCACTGTATCTCCCAGTCCACACTGTATCTCCCAGTCGACACTGTATCTCCCAGTCCACGCTGTATCTTCCAGTCCACACTGTATCTCCCAGTCCACACTGTATCTCCCAGTCCACACTGTATCTCCCAGTCCCCACTGTATCTCCCAGTCCACACTGTATCTCCCAGTCCCCACTGTATCTCCCAGTCCACACTGTATCTCCCAGTCCCCACTGTATCTCCCAGTCCACACTGTATCTCCCAGTCCCCACTGTATCTCCCAGTCCACACTGTATCTCCCAGTCCACACTGTATCTCCCAGTCCACGCTGTATCTCCCTGTCCACACTGTATCTCCCAGTCCACACTATATCTCCCAGTCCACACTGTATCTCCCAGTCCACACTGTATCTCCCAGTCCGACGCCAGAAACCCTCTCCCCCACTGTATCTCCCAGTCCCACACTGTATCTCCCAGTCCACACTGTATCTCCCAGTCCACACTGTATCTCCCAGTCCACACTGTATCTCCCAGTCCGACGCCAGAAACCCTCTCCCCCACTGTATCTCCCAGTCTCCCAGTCCAACGTTAGAAACCCTCTCCCCACTGCATCTCCCAGTCCGACGCCAGAAACCCTCCCCCCACTGTATCTCCCAGTCTGACGCCAGAAACCCTCTCCCCCACTGTATCTCCCAGTCCCACACTGTATCTCCCAGTCCAACGTCAGAAACCCTCTCCCCACTGTATCTCCCAGTCCGACGCCAGAAGCCCTCTCCCCACTGTATCTCCCAGTCCAACGTCAGAAACCCTCTCTCCACTGTATCTCCCAGTCCAATGTCAGAAACCCTCTCCCCACTGTATCTCCCAGTCCAACGTCAGAAACCCTCTCCACACTGTATCTCCCAGTCCAACGTCAGAAACCCTCTCTCCACTGTATCTCCCAGTCCAATGTCAGAAACCCTCTCCCCACTGTATCTCCCAGTCCAACGTCAGAAACCCTCTCCCCACTGTATCTCCCAGTCCAACGTCAGAAACCCTCTCCACACTGTATCTCCCAGTCCGACGTCAGAAACCCTCTCCACACTGTATCTCCCAGTCCAACGTCAGAAACCATCTCCCCACTATATCTCCCAGTCCCCACTGTATCTCCCAGTCCGATGTCAGAAAACCTCTCCCCACTGTATCTCCCAGTCCGACGTCAGAAACCCTCTCCACACTGTATCTCCCAGTCCAACGTCAGAAACCCTCTCCCCACTATATCTCCCAGTCCCCACTGTATCTCCCAGTCCGATGTCAGAAACCCTCTCCCCACTGTATCTCCCAGTCCGATGTCAGAAACCCTCTCCCCACTGTATCTCCCAGTCCGACGTCAGAAACCCTCTCTCCACTGTATCTCCCAGTCCAATGTCAGAAACCCTCTCCCCACTGTATTTCCCAGTCCAACGTCAGAAACCCTCTCCCCACTGTATCTCCCAGTTCCCACTGCATCTCCCAGTCCAACGTCGGAAACCCTCTCCCCACTGTATCCCCCAGTCCGACGTCAGAAACCCTCTCCACACTATATCTCCCAGTCCCCACTGTATCTCCCAGTCCAACGTCAGAAACCCTCTCCCCACTGTATCTCCCAGTCCGACGTCAGAAACCCTCTCCACACTGTATCTCCCAGTCCAACGTCAGAAACCCTCTCCCCACTGTATCTCCCAGTCCAACGTCAGAAACCCTCTCCCCACTGTATCCCCCCAGTCCCCACTGTATCTCCCAGTCCAACGTCAGAAACCCTCTCCCCACTGTATCTCCCAGTCCAACGTCAGAAACCCTCTCCCCACTGTATCCCCCAGTCCGACGTCAGAAACCCTCTCCCCACTGTATCTCCCAGTCCCCACTGTATCTCCCAGTCCAACGTCAGAAACCCTCTCCCCACTGTATCTCCCAGTCCAACGTCAGAAACCCTCTCCCCACTGTATCCCCCAGTCCCCACTGTATCTCCCAGTCCGATGTCAGAAGCCCTCTCCCCACTGTATCTCCCAGTCCGATGTCAGAAACCCTCTCCCCCACTATATCTCCCAGTTTCGACGTCAAAACCCTCTCCCCACTGTATCTCCCAGTCCTCACTGTATCTCCCAGTCCGATGTCAGAAACCCTCTCCCCACTGTATCTCCCAGTCCGATGTCAGAAACCGTCTCCCCTACTGTATCTCCCAGTCCGACGCCAGAAACCCTCTCCCCCACTATATCTCCCAGTTTCGACGTCAAAAACCCTCTCTCCACTGTATCTCCCAGTCCCCACTGTATCTCCCAGTTTCGACGTCAAAAACCCTCTCCCCCACTGTATCTCCCAGTCCCCACTGTATCTCCCAGTCCGACGTCAGAAACCCTCTCCCCACTGTATCTCCCAGTCCGACGACAGAAACCCTCTCCCCACTGTATCTCCCAGTCCCCACTGTATCTCCCAGTCCGACGTCAGAAACCCTCTCCCCACTATATCTCCCAGTCCCCACTGTATCTCCCAGTCCGACGTCATAAACCCTCTCCCCACTGTATCTCCCAGTCCGACGTCAGAAACCCTCTCCTCACTGTATCTCCCAGTCCGACGTCAGAAACCCTCTCCCCCACTGTATCTCCCAGTCCCCACTGTATCTCCCAGTCCGATGTCATAAACCCTCTCCCCACTGTATCTCCCAGTCCGACGTCAGAAACCCTCTCCCCACTGTATCTCCCAGTCCGACGTCAGAAACCCTCTCCCCACTGTATCTCCCAGTCCGACGTCAGAAACCCTCTCCCCCACTGTATCTCCCAGTCCGATGTCAGAAACCCTCTCCCCACTGTATCTCCCAGTCCCCACTGTATCTCCCAGTCCGACGTCAGAAACCCTCTCCCCACTATATCTCCCATTCCCCACTGTATCTCCCAGTCTGACGTCAGAAACCCTCTCCCCACTATATCTGCCAGTCCCCACTGTATCTCCCAGTCCGACGTCAGAAACCCTCTCCCCCACTGTATCTCCCAGTCCGACGTCAGAAACCCTCTCCCCACTGTATCTCCCAGTCCCCTCTCCCAGTCCGACGTCAGAAACCCTCTCCCCACTGTATCTCCCAGTCCGACGACAGCAACCCTCTCCCCACTGTATCTCTCAGTACGACGTCAGAAACCCTCTCCCCACTGTATCTCCCAGTCCCCACTGTATCTCCCAGTCCGATGTCAGAAACCCTCTCCCCACTGTATCTCCCAGTCCCCACTGTATCTCCCAGTCCGACGTCATAAGCCCTCTCCCCCACTATATCTCACAGTCCGATGTCAGAAACCCTCTCCCCACTGTATCTCCCAGTCCGACGTCAGAAACCCTCTCCCCACTGTATCTCCCAGTCCGATGTCAGAAATCCTCTCCCCACTGTATCTCCCAGTCCGACGTCAGAAACCCTCTCCCCACTGTATCTCCCAGTCCGACGTCAGAAACCCTCTCCCCACTGTATCTCCCAGTCCCCACTGTATCTCCCAGTCCAACGTCAGAAACCCTCTCCCCACTGTATCTCCCAGTCCAACGTCAGAAACCCTCTCCCCACTGTATCCCCCAGTCCCCACTGTATCTCCCAGTCCGATGTCAGAAGCCCTCTCCCCACTGTATCTCCCAGTCCGATGTCAGAAACCCTCTCCCCCACTATATCTCCCAGTTTCGACGTCAAAACCCTCTCCCCACTGTATCTCCCAGTCCTCACTGTATCTCCCAGTCCGATGTCAGAAACCCTCTCCCCACTGTATCTCCCAGTCCGATGTCAGAAACCGTCTCCCCTACTGTATCTCCCAGTCCGACGCCAGAAACCCTCTCCCCCACTATATCTCCCAGTTTCGACGTCAAAAACCCTCTCTCCACTGTATCTCCCAGTCCCCACTGTATCTCCCAGTTTCGACGTCAAAAACCCTCTCCCCCACTGTATCTCCCAGTCCCCACTGTATCTCCCAGTCCGACGTCAGAAACCCTCTCCCCACTGTATCTCCCAGTCCGACGACAGAAACCCTCTCCCCACTGTATCTCCCAGTCCCCACTGTATCTCCCAGTCCGACGTCAGAAACCCTCTCCCCACTATATCTCCCAGTCCCCACTGTATCTCCCAGTCCGACGTCATAAACCCTCTCCCCACTGTATCTCCCAGTCCGACGTCAGAAACCCTCTCCTCACTGTATCTCCCAGTCCGACGTCAGAAACCCTCTCCCCCACTGTATCTCCCAGTCCCCACTGTATCTCCCAGTCCGATGTCATAAACCCTCTCCCCACTGTATCTCCCAGTCCGACGTCAGAAACCCTCTCCCCACTGTATCTCCCCAGTCCGACGTCAGAAACCCTCTCCCCACTGTATCTCCCAGTCCGACGTCAGAAACCCTCTCCCCCACTGTATCTCCCAGTCCGATGTCAGAAACCCTCTCCCCACTGTATCTCCCAGTCCCCACTGTATCTCCCAGTCCGACGTCAGAAACCCTCTCCCCACTATATCTCCCATTCCCCACTGTATCTCCCAGTCCGACGTCAGAAAACCCTCTCCCACTATATCTGCCAGTCCCCACTGTATCTCCCAGTCCGACGTCAGAAACCCTCTCCCCCACTGTATCTCCCAGTCCGACGTCAGAAACCCTCTCCCCACTGTATCTCCCCAGTCCCCTCTCCCAGTCCGACGTCAGAAACCCTCTCCCCACTGTATCTCCCAGTCCGACGACAGCAACCCTCTCCCCACTGTATCTCTCAGTACGACGTCAGAAACCCTCTCCCCACTGTATCTCCCAGTCCCCACTGTATCTCCCAGTCCGATGTCAGAAACCCTCTCCCCACTGTATCTCCCAGTCCCACTGTATCTCCCAGTCCGACGTCATAAGCCCTCTCCCCCACTATATCTCACAGTCCGATGTCAGAAACCCTCTCCCCACTGTATCTCCCAGTCCGACGTCAGAAACCCTCTCCCCACTGTATCTCCCAGTCCGATGTCAGAAATCCTCTCCCCACTGTATCTCCCAGTCCGACGTCAGAAACCCTCTCCCCACTGTATCTCCCAGTCCCCCACTGTATCTCCCAGTCCGACGTCAGAAACCTCTCCCCACTGTATCTCCCAGTCCGACGTCAGAAACCCTCTCACACTGTATCTCCCAGTCCAACGTCAGAAACCCTCTCCCCACTGTATCTCCCAGTCCAACGTCAGAAACCCTCTCCCTACTGTATCCCCCAGTCCCCACTGTATCTCCCAGTCCAACGTCAGAAACCCTCTCCCCACTGTATCTCCCAGTCCAACGTCAGAAACCCTCTCCCCACTGTATCCCCCAGTCCGACGTCAGAAACCCTCTCCCCACTGTATCTCCCAGTCCCCACTGTATCTCCCAGTCCAACGTCAGAAACCCTCTCCCCACTGTATCTCCCAGTCCGACGTCAGAAACCCTCTCCTCACTGCATCTCCCAGTCCAACGTCAGAAACCCTCTCCCCACTGTATCTCCCAGTCCAACGTCAGAAACCCTCTCCCCACTGTATCTCCCAGTCCCCACTGTATCTCCCAGTCCGATGTCACAAACCCTCTCCCCACTGTATCTCCCAGTCCGATGTCAGAAACCCTCTCCCCCACTATATCTCCCAGTTTCGACGTCAAAAACCCTCTCCCCACTGTATCTCCCAGTCCCCACTGTATCTCCCAGTCCGATGTCAGAAACCCTCTCCCCACTGTATCTCCCAGTCCGATGTCAGAAACCGTCTCCCCCACTGTATCTCCCAGTCCGACGCCAGAAACCCTCTCCCCCACTATATCTCCCAGTTTCGACGTCAAAAACCCTCTCTCCACTGTATCTCCCAGTCCCCACTGTATCTCCCAGTTTCGACGTCAAAAACCCTCTCCCCACTGTATCTCCCAGTCCCCACTGTATCTCCCAGTCCGACGTCAGAAACCCTCTCCCCACTGTATCTCCCAGTCCGACGACAGAAACCCTCTCCCCACTGTATCTCCCAGTCCCCACTGTATCTCCCAGTCCGACGTCAGAAACCCTCTCCCCACTATATCTCCCAGTCCCCACTGTATCTCCCAGTCCGACGTCATAAACCCTCTCCCCACTGTATCTCCCAGTCGACGTCAGAAACCCTCTCCCCACTGTATCTCCCAGTCCGACGTCAGAAACCCTCTCCCCCACTGTATCTCCCAGTCCCCACTGTATCTCCCAGTCCGACGTCATAAACCCTCTCCCCACTGTATCTCCCAGTCCGACGTCAGAAACCCTCTCCCCACTGTATCTCCCAGTCCGACGTCAGAAACCCTCTCCCCACTGTATCTCCCAGTCCGACGTCAGAAACCCTCTCCCCCACTGTATCTCCCAGTCCGATGTCAGAAACCCTCTCCCCACTGTATCTCCCAGTCCCCACTGTATCTCCCAGTCCGACGTCAGAAACCCTCTCCCCACTATATCTCCCATTCCCCACTGTATCTCCCAGTCCGACGTCAGAAACCCTCTCCCCACTATATCTGCCAGTCCCCACTGTATCTCCCAGTCCGACGTCAGAAACCCTCTCCCCCACTGTATCTCCCAGTCCGACGTCAGAAACCCTCTCCCCACTGTATCTCCCAGTCCGACGTCAGAAACCCTCTCCCCACTGTATCTCCCAGTCCGACGTCAGAAACCCTCTCCCCCACTGTATCTCCCAGTCCGATGTCAGAAACCCTCTCCCCACTGTATCTCCCAGTCCCCACTGTATCTCCCAGTCCGACGTCAGAAACCCTCTCCCCACTATATCTGCCAGTCCCCACTGTATCTCCCAGTCCGACGTCAGAAACCCTCTCCCCCACTGTATCTCCCAGTCCGACGTCAGAAACCCTCTCCCCACTGTATCTCCCAGTCCCCTCTCCCAGTCCGACGTCAGAAACCCTCTCCCCACTGTATCTCCCAGTCCGACGACAGCAACCCTCTCCCCACGGTATCTCCCAGTACGACGTCAGAAACCCTCTCCCCACTGTATCTCCCAGTCCCCACTGTATCTCCCAGTCCGATGTCAGAAACCCTCTCCCCACTGTATCTCCCAGTCCCCACTGTATCTCCCAGTCCGACGTCATAAGCCCTTTCCCCCACTATATCTCCCAGTCCGATGTCAGAAACCCTCTCCCCACTGTATCTCCCAGTCCCACGTCAGAAACCCTCTCCCCACTGTATCTCCCAGTCCGATGTCAGAAATCCTCTCCCCACTGTATCTCCCAGTCCGACGTCAGAAACCCTCTCCCCACTGTATCTCCCAGTCCCCACTGTATCTCCCAGTCCGACGTCAG
>JAXIVJ010007744.1:0-10000 GCA_036785665.1 Chirona hameri
AGTTTACATATACTTCTGCAACATGCCCCAAAACCACCATCAAGGCTATACTGCGCCGCATAGCCCTTTGCCCCCCCCCCCAAAAAAAAACATTTTGTCCTTGCTTTTATATGCCGAGTAACTAAAAAAACGATGCCGATATTTGATTATTGACACACTATGCATAAAAGGCAGCAGGACGTATATCCCGCCCCTCAGCAGAATCGGTCTTGCATCCAGCCTTCTGTGTAGTGTGTAGCGGGCACAGGACTTCGATCGCACCGCCTAATTATATTTACCACATGGGTCCAAATCACGAAGCTATTGTGACACTGTGCCGCACGACTTCGATCAGGAGGGCCAGCAAACAATACAATACAATGTAATACAAATATTCTGCCGCAATACTTCCCTCCACTTCCATCTAATCTGCCTACTACTGTGGCACACTATACTATACACGCGGATCAACTAGTAACACGACGGAAAGCCCTGCCGTCAACAAGGCGGGAATGCACCGTCCACATTGTATCGATTTCGCCCTCCACGGAGAGGTTGCGTGTCCACAGCAGCCATCCACAGCCAATAAGTATCGATCGGATTCCCCAGGCGACCCCCTAACACGCTTCCAACACAACTGCTAAGCCCACACCTGCTGATTAAGTGACACCACACCTCCCCTTCCCACATCCCCCCATCACTCACCATTGTTGCGGCGAGGGGGAAATCTCACGCTGGTCTAGCAACGAAGAAACTGCGTGAGGTGGGGGTTCAACGCGGACGAACGGCCCCCTATATCAACTCGGATGATGACGTCATAAGTTGGGGGCGGGGGTCTTCCCGGCATCGTCGGAGAGGACGGTGCACTGTGGGGATTTTTGCGATGTAGCCTGAATTAATTCAAAATAATTTGTTCTCGATTTTCTCGCAATTTTTCGCACATCGAATGATGCAAAATTTGTTCTTATTTTCATGCTATGGTGACTCATTTCACTTTAATCTTTATATGTATGCTTCAAAGTAAAAAAAACTAAACCTGAAGTCAACTATTGTGTGATTTTGTGCTTGCAGTTGAGAAGAAATGCCTGATTAGGGTTGCCTAGAAAACCAACTTTTTGTCCGTGCAAGCTGCCCACCCCAAAACGGGGGTGCTCCTTTACGCAAATATCATGCTGACCAAATTTGGCCCCGCTCCGGCCGTCCTTTGATTTTTTGGTCCCCCCCGGGCGCTCCATAAGTACCCTACCCAAAAGTTAAAAATAAAAGTCGTCGTACAGACCGTCGCGGGTGCTCATTTGAAAGGTCTTATTTGAGTAGAATACACTTTTATACAGTCGAAATGCTCTAAATTCAAGTTTTCGGTCTATGAGTCATAAACAAGAGCCCAAAAGCAAGCTTTCAATAGAGCCTCTATTGCAGGCTTGGTTTTGGTAGCTGTTTATGACTCCATAGAACGAAAATTTGAATTTAGAGTATTTCGACTGTTTACATTTGTATTCTACTCAACAAGAGCTTTCAATGAGCACACGTGGAGTGTCTGTAGTCTGTACGACGACCTTTATTTTTGACTTTTCGGTAGGGGTCACTGACTTATGGAGGCCCGGGGATGGACCCAAAACTCAAAGGAAGGGGACCAAATTTGGTTAGCATAATATTTGTGTAAATGAGCACCCCGTTTTCGATGGGCAAGCTTGCACGGACAAAAAGTTTTTTGTGGGACACCCTAATGCTGATGTGTGCCCTGCATTTAGATGCATCAGTACTGGATACAGGCAATGGCTGAGCCAAAAACTAATACATGGTTGGATAGCCACTTTCCGTTGAGAATACACCAAGTTCACCAACATGCATACATTACCTACAATTATACTAGAGGCCGGCAATGCGATCGGGGAATTGCCTTGGGGTCAAAATCGTACGATAATTCCGTAGTTTGGCCCCAGCCGGCCATGCCACCGCTTACTGGCCGTTGCGGTGACCTCAGACTGTGACGTCACCACAAACCGCCACTGGGGCGGCGTGCCGGCCGGCTCTCAGTGCTCTGCGGCGCAGTATCCTGCTATGCGGCACAGTATCCACGGCCGGCCGGGCACCAGCTGACGGCGGAGGCCCGCTCCTCCAAAATGTAATTTGGTTTTAACCTCCCTGTGGCCTTTCTCATAAATAATTTTCACAATCATACTACTGTAGTAGAATTGTAGTTTCAAGTTTACTACTTACTACTGTCGCGGTGTTTCATAAAGCGTAGTACAGGGTTGTGCTCGACTCGATTGTTTCTAGACTGACTCGACTCTGACTTCATTACGAAGGGACCTCTGACTCAACTCTGACTCAAGCGGGGAAATTATTTGTTTGAGTCGACTCAGCTTTGACTCATTTGCCTTTACGCCTGACTCAACTCTGACTCAAGCGAGGGGGAAACATTTTTTGAGTCGACTCAACTTTTACTCATTTGCTTTTACCCCTGACTCAACTCTGACTCAGCAGGATTTTGTTTTTGTTTAGTCGACTCAACTTTGACTCTTGTGAAAATTGCTTGAGTCGACTCCTTTTTGACCTCAAGTTCAACTACTTAACGACTTTGATTCAAATGTATTTTACTTGCAAAAACTCAGAATATTATATCATATATGTAAACATTTTATTTTTATTTACTCTGGATCAAGGCACATGAATGAATATTGCATCATAATCATAAATAAATATCTACTGCATCCAGCTGCATTGTAAGCTATATTCAAATATATATATTCCCTAATAACAATAATAATAATAAGATGAAGAAGAGAATAATAATAATAATTATTATTATTATTATTTCGCACCAGCCACATGTACGCATCTATACTTTATCACTATTGTTAATTGCTGAATGTTTTGAATGGTCCTATATGATAGGATGCAAATATGAAATAAGTGAGAGCTTATTTGAAGCTGGTTCTTGAGCTGGACTGAAAAGTAAAACAGGATGTTTAATCAAAATTGAGTTGCCAAACCAATCAACAAGCTCAATAGTCAATACTGATAGCAGTCTAGCAGGTTGTAAAACACTAACCGGTGTGCTGTATTCATGAATACGTGAATAGATACTTACGGTTATGAGTTAAAGTAATAATTTCCTGGCCTTTTGTTACTTACACAATTTTCTCAGTCAGATAGACACTAGACTGCAGACTACAGAGTGCCTTAGGAACACTGCATTTAGAACACCATCAGTCAATACACTATTGATACGATATTTGATATCTTTTGCATTAGTATAATTAAATTAAACCACACCATCCACCAGCGTTTTAAAAGGTGTGCGGTGCCACACAGACTTGTAACTCTGTGTGGCACCGCACAAGTGTAACTAAGACATGTAACTGCCAAACCCAACCACAAAATGTAATATTTTGTAATTTGTCACGTTCAACTTCAATACAATTCAACACATTATTCCAAACTGTTGTGGCAAGCAATGCAATGCTTTGATTGGCTGAAAGCCTGACAATGATGAACCATCTGTTGGAAAAAAGAAAAAGGTATAGGTATATAGGAGGTAGCGGCTCAGTCACTAGCAGTATGAAAATGATGTTGAGCTAATCCTGGCTAATACAATAACTATGAACTGGTTAGTGGTTTACATTGATATAAATACATGTGTAGGATCGCTAAGATGCAGCTCAATGTAGACCACTGTGATGCACGCGTTCGTATGCCACATGTCGATCAGGATAGGATTGATTGTAGCCAATGACGTCCAAATATGAGATGAATATGACTAGATCTAGAGAAGCTGCATTCACTTCCAAAATCCTGACCTGGTTGCGCCATTCAAAACTGGAATGTTTGCGGCATCTGATTTCCTGGTAAAGCATCACTAAATGTTCAGAGGATTTCAACTACTGATTGGCCTAAGCCAAGAATATTAATCATCGCATGCCGTTAGGGCATTCCTAACACTGAAATTATGAACGTCACCTAAGACCTCATTGTATACAAAAATAATATTGATGAAGCTTGCCGTTGCAAGCTCATCAGACTTACCACTATACTATGACTAAGTACCTGAAAGGTAATCGCTCAGAGGTACATGCGGTTTACCCCTTAAATGCAGGGGGCTCCACCACAGGGCGTCAAAATTCTTGAGCCAGGGGGATTATCCCTAAAATTTTCCCTGACAAACAACTATAAATCCAGTGTTCAGTTGTTCTAATTATTTGTTACCTTCACCCAGTGCAACAGTTTTTTTTTGCTGACGCCTTCACCCCCCCCCCCCCCCTACATTTTTGTTCTCAAATTTTGACAAACCATTCAATCGCTTCAGGATGTTGTGACTTATGATAACTCACAACAAAACGCTTCATAGTATCTTTCTTAAAAAATAAACTTCCCGCCACAGCCTGTGCACAAAGTTCTGCCGTGCAAAGTCAACATCATCTGAATTCTACCATCCTCCCTTTATAATGTGACAAAGATAATTAACATTATTACTTTTTCAATTGGCACCGACCCTAGCCGCCACTTTAAAGTTAACACTTTGACATCACTCATGCATTTTGACTGACCTTCAGAATGTTGTACTGTAACACCTTGTTGGATTGTAACACTTTTTTTGCGCCTATATACTTAATGTCATTCGATAAGGAAAACATTGGTATTAGTCTCAGTAATTCAACCCAGTTGTTTATACCCAGTTTGTGGGCTTGATGTTCTTGAGCTGAGATGGAAGAAGAGTAGTCCAGCTGATGGTACAACAGACTGAAAAGTGGCTTGTCTTTGACAGTCTTCAGTTTAATTATGACGTCTTTAATATTGTAGCACAATTCTTGAATCTTGACACGTGTATATTAAACATGGTTATACTTATAATACCCTTTAAAACCGCCCTGAAACTCGCACATAAAATGAATAAAAAGTGCGGATGGAATTTTCAAGTTAACTAGTCTAAACAGTCATTTGGAGAAATTGCATATGTGAGTTGTGACACTCCCAGAGTAACGTGTGAGATAAACTGGACGCTGTTCGTACTCTCCTTCAACCAGTAACAGTCAGTGTCCTCTGTATATCAGAAGCGTGGGCTACGGGTGCTGCTGCCGACAAATTTCCTTATATTCCCGGCTATAAAGTCCTCCGTTTTGACAGAAAATGCCCACAACGGAAAGCAAACAAAACCCATCCGTGGAGGAGGGAGTTGCAATTACTAGTAAGAGAAGACATGATGGGTGACTAGACTCAAAATGACACCGGCACCAGCCAGCCGATTGGAAACCCTATGGATAGCCATCTCTAGTTCGGGAGCCAGGTCAGTCGTTGTGGGGGCTGTCTATCGCCCGCCTGATGCCCCTCCGGCAGCGCTGGACGACCTCAGAGATCAACTAGAAGAATTCATCAGTTTCAACAAGCCTTTATTCCTACTCGGTGATGTAAATTTGGATACACAAGACCCTGCTAAACCTGGAGTTCAACAATGCACCACGCATCTACAGGACCTCGGGCTTCAACAGCTTATCCAACAGCCCACTCGACCAGCCAGCGGCACGTTTAATCGACCACATTATCACTAACGTTCCCGGCCTTGAACAATCACGCAAGAAGTTATTACCATGCAACTTCAGCGACCACGACTTGATAATGATCGCCGCTCGTTTTCCCAGGCGGAGGCCACCAAAACGCCACGTGGCAATTCATCCCCATCACCCTAATTACGACCGCCGGTGTTTTGGATCTTCTTTTATCGGACTGGAACACCATTTACGATGCCACTTCTGTAGACGATAAATATGCTGCGTTTATGAACATCTGGAACCAACACATAAACCGACATTGTCCCATGAAGACCATCACATTCAACCAAAAAGGCTGCCCTTGGCTGACCGATAGTGAAGAGCTTCTTCGCTTAAAGGCCAGAAGAGACGAAGCCAGGCAAATAAGGGACCTCAACAAATCACCAGTCAGAAGCCCAGCTACAAAGCAGATAAACGAATTTTCGCAAATCATCTCCGAAAGGCGAAAGCTGAATTTTTCAAGTTATTTCGCCACAACCACAAGGAGATGTGGATTTAAACTGTACAAATATGCCATTCGTACGAAAACCTGACAAAAACAGCGCAGTTCTAAACAGCGAAACTGCAGAATTTCCAATGACTATTTTTCTCAAGTACGTCAGCGGATAGCGCAAAGAGCTAAATGCTACTCCATGTCCATACATGAGTCTCGCGGTTTACCTCGATTAGTCAGTGATACCTTTCAGGTCCATCCAGTTACTTTTACCGGAGATGACAGCAGCCCTAAAGTCTATGAGCAGCTCGAAATCAGTGGGGCCGGATGGTGTCAACCTTCCGCTCTTGAGGAAATGTTTCGAAGTGGTGGGCCCGCACCTACTACACATCAACAGATCCCTGGTATCTGGATGCGTACCTCAACTCTGAAAGAAGCCGTTGTGGTTCTCCAATCCACAAAATCGGATCCATCAATGAACCGAGCAAACCACCGCCGTAAGTGTTCTAAGCCCTATCGGCAAGCTCGCCGAAAATACTTATTTGACACATTTTACGGAATATATCAACATAAACCATATACTTTCATACTCACAATACGCTTGCAGACCTCACCATTCCACCGAAGATGCCAGCATAGATATTGTTACACATGTTGCCGGAAACATGGACAATGGGAAACATCTCTTCCATGTGTTCGCTGGATCTGTCTAAAGCATTCGATTGTGTGGACAGAAAAGCCCTCTTCTCGAAGCTCGAGTGTTACGGGATATCGTCTCACTGGTTATCCAGCTATTTCGAAAATCGCCGACAAAACAGTGGAAAGGGGGAAATACTTCGAAAGAAGTTTCTTTCGGGTGTGGTCCAAGTAGCATCCTGGGACAGTGCTCTTCCTCTTGATGACCAACGACCTACAATGTTATGTCTCCGAGAAATGCAAAATGGTGGTGTATGCAGATGACGCCCAGCTCATCCACATACCGACCTCCTACCGACCAGGGGTTAGAAGATCTTCGAAATAACATCGAATCTGATCTCAGAGTAGTGTCTTCATGGTTCAGAGCAAATGGTCCTGAAAATTAACCCCACCAAAACATAATTTCTTATCGTCGGCATCTCAGCACAAATCCGAGCGGGAAGCCTCTCTTCAAGTCAAGTTTGAAGGCACGGTACCTTCGACCGGCCCGATACTCTCAGAGTGTTAGGGATTACTATAGATAAAAACCTTAACTGGAAACCACATACCAGCAAAATTGTTCAAATGTGTTTCTAGTCACTCATAGTCATCAGCAAACTGCGGGCACGTTCTACCAATGTCTACCCTTAAACTCCTGATTTCAAACCCTCGTGTTCTCACACATCTCCTACTGTCTGCCAGCTTGGGCTCCCACCACCGACGCATCAGCGAAGACGACTAGACAAGGCTATCAACTTCGGAGTGCGAATTGTCACCCGCAAGCGCAAAAGAGATCGTATCTCTGAATCGCGCAGGTCTCTTGGTTGGATGATAATCAAGGGAATGATCGCCTTCCGTGACTGCACGAGAGTAAGCAGCATCGTGCACGGCACCAAAGGATCTGTGACAGTTGGCAGGGTTATCACACCGAGGAGCGAGGTGTCGTCCCGCACGACGCGGGCCTCCCAGCGATCAAACCAACTATACAGGCCACAAACCTCAGACCAGTCCATCTGGCAACGGTGCAATAAGATGTTCCCGCACAGAGCGCTACATCTCATGGAACACTGCCATCACTGCGCCACATCCCGACGCCAACGGCATTCAAAAATAACTTCAGGCAACATCCCTTGAAAGAACCACCGAATAGCGAAACGAACAACCTGACGCGATATCAAGAACGACCAAATAGTAAAACGAACTAAGGCGAGACTATAAATGATTCTGAACTCGCGTACTTCTTGAATATGTATATTGTTGATGTGGAAGTGAGAGATGTATATTATATGTAAGCTCGAATCTGAAAAGCCCCGCCGAGGGAAGGTGAAGGGTATTTAGGTAGGATCTGTCATTTGCTCATCGTATGTATGCATGTATTAGAAGAATAAACGGCTATATATTATATATATATATTAATATATACATATATTAATAATACACATATACACATATACACATATACACATATACACAGTATACACATATACACATTATACATATACACATATACACATATACACACATATACACACTATACACACATATACACATATATACACATATATACACATATATACACATATATAACATATATACGCATATATACACATATATACACATATATACACATATATACACATATAACACATATATACACATATATACACATATATACACATATATCACACATATACACATATATACACATATATACACATATATACTCATATATACACATATATATAACACATATATACACATATATACACATATATACACATATATACACATAATATACACATATATACACTATATACACATATATACACATATTACACATATATACACATATATACACATATATACACATATATACACATATATACTCATATATACAACATATATACACATATATACACATATATACACATATATATCAGCATATATACACAGTATATCATATAGACACATATAACACATATACACACATATACACACATATACACACATATACACACAATACACACATATACACACATATACACACATATACACACATATACACACATATACACACATATACACACATATACACACATATACAAACATATACACACATAATACTCACATATACACACATATACACACATATACACACATAAACACACATATTACACACATATACACACATATACACACATAATACACACATATACACCATATACACACATATACGACACATATACACACATATACACACATATACACACATATCACAATATACACACATATTCACACATATACACACATATACACACATAATACACGACATACTAACACACATATACACACATATACACACATATACACACATATACACACATATACACACATATACAGCACATATACACACATATACACACATATACTCACATACACACACATACTACACACATATACACACATATACACACTATACACACATATACACAACATATACACACATATACACACATACACACACCATACACACACATACACACACAACCACACATACACACACATACACACACATACACACATACACACACATACACACACATACACACACATACACCACACCATACACACACATCACCACACACAACATACACACACATACACACACATACACACACATACACACACATACACACACACATACACACACATACACACACATACACACACTATACCACACATACACACACATACACACACATACACACACTACACACACACACACACACACACACACCCACCACACACACACACACACACCACACATACACACACATACACACACATACACACACATATACACACATATACACACATATACACACATATACACACATATACACACATATACAACACATATACACACATATACACACATATACACACATATACACACATATACACACATATACACACATATACACACATATACACACATATACACACATATACACACATATACACACATATACACACATATACACACATATACACACATATACACACATATACACACATATACACACATATACACACATATACACACATATACACACATATACACACATATACACACATATATCACAACATATACACACATATACACACATATACACACATATACACACATATACACACATATACACACATATACACACATATACACATATATACACATATATACACATATATTACACATATATACACATATTATACACATATATACACATATATACACATATAATACACATATATACACATATATACACATATATACACATAATACACATATATACACATATAT
>JAXIVJ010007744.1:17500-47500 GCA_036785665.1 Chirona hameri
TTAGTTCATAGAAAACCGACGAGTGGTTTACGTGGTCACGGTATGAGCGAATGCAACTTCGCACACACCTGCAAAAGTGCAAAACGGTAATAAACTACCGCAGTTCCCTTTAGTCGACTGACGAGCTGTTCAAGGGGATCTAACAGTGGCCTCACACGTGACTTTCAAGAGACGCGACGCGACCGGAAACTGCGTCCCGCGACTGTCCCGCGACTAGAAGCGACAGTCTCATTGAACTACCCGACCTGTCAAGTCAAATCGACCTTAATGTGTTAAACAAAAAATCATTTGGAAGCAAGAAAAGCTAAGAACAGAAACTAAGTTGTTTTCGAAAGGATTTTTTTGTTCTCTCGATTTACCAACTAATGAGCAACACCTCGTCCAAATCATACGAATTTTGTCGAACTATTGATTTCTTTTCGCGCGACCGTTAGTGTTGCGCGGTGTCGTCCGACAGTCGTGTCGTGACGCATCACGTCCGACTGCCGTGTCGTGACGCATCACGTCCGACTGCCGTGTCGTGACGCATCACGTCCGACTGCCGTGTCGTGACGCATCACGTCAGACTGTCGTGTCATGACGCATCACGTCCGACTGCAGTGTCGTGACGCATCACGTCCGACTGCCGTGTCGTGACGCATCACGTCATGTCGCTCGGTCGCGTCGCTCGAAAATCGTGTAGTGTGGGCGGAGTCACCCTGAAATATAAACTTTCAGTTTCTAAGCAGCCTACCAAATTTCAAATAAATAAAAATGTTTGTATAAAAATGAACCGAAGGATATCCATGCCATGCGGCATGGATATCGTGGATATTGAAGCACTAAAACGCATTTTAATCATATCCCGTATATTCGCAATATCGATAACGTAATCACATAATATTCAGGCACGCCTTCCTAGGCGCACAATCGACTAGGCCTTCGCCTTCGGTACCTTTTTAACCTTCTTGCCTGACCCGCCAGCCTTCTTGGCGGCAATGACCTGCTTCTTGGCGGGCGCTGTCTCAGCGGCCGCCGCAGGTCCCTTCCTGGCCTTCTTGCCGCGCGGCGCAGGCAGCTGCTCGTCACTGAAGTCCTCATCCGATTCCTCCATCTCCTCTTCGTCCAAGTCTTCGTCCTCATCGTCCTCATCCGTGCCGTTCTGGCGGTATAGGAGAGACGTTATGGAGAAAGAACAAGTCCACGACCACGAGCGGCGCAATCGGCTTCCTTAAATTCATGCGTTTTTAACGTAGGTCTAATCCCAACAATTTCCAAGAGAATATATTTTCGACATATGAATTGTTTCTGAAGGTGATGGGTCCCAAATACGAACAAGCAAAAATCGCGTATGTTTAATACTCTGTGGCTTTTTTAATACTTGGTGATCTCTGATCAAAGATCTCTCCACAAAGTCCGATGACTGATCAGAGATCCCAGCGGATCTCACGACATAACGCGACAGCTTATGGATCTCACTGCACTTTAAATAAATTTAGCAACAGCTCTCCCACAGGATCAATCAACTGAATATTCAAAATAGACAGGTGATACATACACTATCTCGCTTTAAAATTACGAAATATTACTAAGCTTTGATAAGACATACAATTATATCTCCTCCATTTAAAATAGCGAAGCCAGTAGACAGACAATATAAAATATAACTATCAAATATTGAATCGTAAGTAGAACCGATGTCCCGCGACACAATATTAGCGGCGGATTAAGGCAGAGAGGTTGCTTGCTGAATCTACCCACCTTGGCAGCGTCCACCTTGGTCCGCTTGGCCTTGTTGTTACCGTTTGCGGCCTTTTCGTTGGCCTCTGGCTTTTTCCGCTTCTTGGCATCGATCTGAAAATAGAGCAATTACAACTGAAACTGTATCCTCTTAAGAAAATGTATAGTTATACAATATATCTTCGGCTTCGGGCCTTCTTAAGTGGAAAGTTTTTATTCTGGAGAAAACCAAAGCCAATACTACTTCACACATCTATTTGATTGTTCACGGTATAATATGAGCATAAGGAAAGATTAAATCCTAAAAATTGAACAGATTTTAATCACGACATTGGCAGAATCCAAGATATCAAAAACTACGCTGGCTTTCGGCAATGGCCTGCTACGACCAACAGACTCCGTAAATAATCGCATAAAATGGAAATTTGCAACTGCCTTAACGTCGAGCTATTTGTAGAGAATCTGGCAATCCCAAACCGGCCAATAATGGCCCGGAAATTGCAATGCCCGAGTTTAAGGACATACGAGGGAAAATCTCGCTCCCTACACTGCATACCTTCTGGGCTGGCACGTCGACAACAGGTTCCTCCTCTGGCTCCTCATCGACGTCCTCTTCCTCCTGCTCATCGTCCGGGTCAATGTCTCTGTCTGCAATAAATACAGATTGTGTAGAGTTTTATATACTTAAGTATACATGGATGTAAAGCTAATACAGGTATATCACTTATTTAGGGTTATTGACACTGGTTTATAAAACACAATTTTCTTAATCGAACCATGCCTTTCATTTTTCCAAATTCACACTAGTTGCCGAGATTTTCCGAAGACCCCAGGACTGCTACTGGTTGGTAGCAAAAAGTTATCGGGTAGACCCCAGAGGGCTTACCACCACTGGAAGCATGGCGGTAATATAGAAATATCGACGCAAATTAGCTAGCATATCGCATTTCGCAGCATTTCGACAAAACAACCCGTGAACGCTGATAGCAGCTGCCGAACAGAGCCTCGATGGCCATTTTGCTTTTCGACGGTTTAGCATTGTTCGTATGGATTGTTCGTCTTAGGTGCGCCGTTGTACAGAACATATTCCCCTTGATTATAGTGGCGATCGTTTAATCGATATCGAAACAAAAAATAAGCAAAAATAATTTAAGTGAAAATTCAACTAAAGTGGCTCCAGATGTGAATTGTATCGTTTCCAACAATCAAACCAATAGTTTCTTACCGTAAGACAAATATTTGACATTCTAAAACAGTAGGCATACTCCTTTTAACCTGCATTCTGCATTTCTTTACCAGGTCTATTAAGGAAATGCAGAATGCAGGTTACCACCTGAGCAACCATAGTCAAAAACGACTGGCAGATAAGACATGTAACAATCCGTAGTGCTGTCGTGGTAACCCCATGACTAAGAAGTCATAGAAAATAAATTACAAAACATCTCCATTTCTCAATTTATAGGCTTCATGTTGAGGCAGATTCAATTGAATGGGAATATCGTACCTATACTTACCTAGGTATACCAAAAAGTTATTACACACGACTTAAGCCCAGTGGCGTACCCAGGATTCACTCCAGGGGGGGCGGACATTTTTATCAGGGGCATAAGGTACCCCACAAAGAAAAACTGACCAGATTCGGCCCACTATATTTTTAGAGGGGCATATTTTAAACAATTTCTTTTTTTACTTTTTTTGTTCGACCAGGGGGCCCAAGGCAGAGTTCGTCACGGACCGGGCAGGCCCTATGGGCCATGTGCCGGGCCTGGGCCGGGCCTCAACTTTGAGGAAATCACTGGTCTCTGGACGGCCTGGGCTGAGAATGTTGAAGTAATGTGCGCAGGCTCAGGTCAGAGATTAAACATATTTTAACCAGCAGTTCACTTCCACAGCAACACTGTTGCCGTTGGCTGTGGCAGTGGCCTTTTGTTTTTTGGTTAGCATAGTTGGTTCATTATTAAACATTTATAGTATGCAAGTACATATGCTATGATGCAAATGCGAAAATAATTACATGCTTAATCTGAACGGGCCGGACCGGGCCTGGGCCCCGAATTTATTAATTTGACCGGGCCTGGTCCGGGCCTGGGCTTTGTGTTCATGGGCCTGGGCCGGGCTGGGGGTTGGTGGGCCCGTGACGTACACTGCCCCAAGGTACCTACATCCACAACACTCCGTATTTTGGCCAGGCCGGCCAAAAATACGGTGAGCTTTGCGAGAGTACCGTGGGCACAGGCCCCATTTCGTGTACTGATGCACTAGCCAGACTGGTTATTGATTCAACTTTTTTTTGGAACGATTCAATCAAGATTCATTTTGGAATCTGAATGATTCAATCGCCGTTCGATGCACGGATACAATCGATAATTTATTCCTTCAGATTCAAAGAATAAAAACAAATATTTTAATAGATTCAAGTTTGATTCAACATTTAAATATAGGTAAAAAAATTATGAATTTATGTCAAAATCAATACAAATGGAAGCATGCATATATGATCACCAAAACATTGTTACAGCAATAGTATTTCAGTATAAATGAATGTAGCCACTGGGACTACATGTATTTGCACAATTTACCAGTGTACTTGAATAGTTAAGTCTTTTGATTCAATCAGCCTCGATTTGATGCGGGTTTTGATTCAATCACTATTCATGAATCAAAAGATCTGGTAGTGAATCAATTATGTTTTGATTTAATGAATTTTGATTGAACTATTCCAATCGATTCAATCAGTGTCGAATCAATAACCAGTTTGGCACTAGCCAAAGGGACCAGGTCCAGTTGATGCTCCAAAGACCTTGGTTGTTATTCCATGAAGCCCCAAATCGGCCTTCCAAGGGCCCCGGTCGACCCTCTATTTGCTCCGGTCAACCCTCGAGGGCTCAGCTACCCCCAGGATCCCCGATCACCCCTCCAAATTGGAAGGGCGCCCGTGACAGTGAGCATTGTGCTAAAAAAAACTGCAACCATATTGAAGGAACCGAGGTTTTGTTTGTTAGTTTGTTTTTGCTGGCAATAGTCATTTCCGCCGAACCAGCAATAAAACTCAGTTAAAAATTTGGGAAGCGCGGCGATAAGCGGGGGGGGGGGGGGGGCGGTACCCTCCCTTTGCCGAGCCCCCGCTACCAACAGAATGTCAAATCAAATGAAGGGCCATACAATTCGCATCTTCTAGACATGCCAGCCAATGCAAAATCAAAGAGCACAAATAACTTAACTGTATTAGACCGAATATCGATACTCGACGCATCAAGGGATAGACCGAGTCCAAGTTCGTGGTCAAACGCGACCCCTCGACTAGGGGACCCCACGACTGTCATTAGAGGGCCCTGTACCTATTCATTTTCAGTTAATGGGGCAACTGACTGGCACGGGGCCCCTGCCTTGGACCGGGCCCAGTGTTCAATACCCCTACTCGGGGACCCTGTGTTCAGTACCACTACCAGGGGCCCCCTGACCGAAAAGGGGGTTTCTGATAGTCCCAGGGGCCTCGGAGATGCCGGCAAGAGGAGACATCTGGCCGTCATTGGGTGGGGGTGGGAGGGGGGGGGGGGCGTGCCTACTCGTTTCCAGCTAATGTGCCCCTTATCTTGTACCGGGGACCTCGGAACCCCTGTCTGGTACCAGGGACCCCCGTACTCAGTACCACTACCCGTGGGCCCCTGACCGACAGAGGGGTTACTCATCGTCTCAGGGGCCCACGCGTTGCGCAAGAGGCCCCTTGTATCCATCCCTGGGTGCCCCCAGGTCAGCATAATTTTAGGACACAAAATTGTCTAATAAAAACAAAATGGAAATGGGACCCCTCAAAACAAACTGGACCAAATCCAGAGAGTTAAAATTCGGGTAGGTAAGTTGGGCCCTCGATTTGTAATGGGCCCTTTTCAGGGGCCTGTACAAATTTACATGGGTCCAGTCGTCGCTCCAGGGGCCCTGGTAGTGCATCCATGAATCCCCAGATGGGCCTTGCAAGGGCCCCGGTCGACCCTCTAGGTGCCCAGGGCGATCCTAGAGGATCCCAGTCGACCTTCCATGGGATCCCCGGGCGACCCTCCAATGGATGATTCATTAACAGTTATCACATGGTGCTCGAAATACGGCCCTTCGGGCCCCATTTCCAAAGGGGCACATACCGCCTAAGTGGCACGTACAGGGCCTCAGGGGGGGGGGGCGCAATTTCCCAGTTTGCCCCCCCCCCTTTGTACGCCTATGCTTAAAAGTAAATAGTTCACCTTGAAATTTTTCCCAAACAAGCTTTGATTATATTGTTTGATACAATTTCTTTTTATATTGTCGAAAATGGCCTTATATCGCGCCGAATCGGGGCAGAAGGCCGTACATTTGTATTGTTTATCAAAACTATATGCATACTCTGAGTCAGAGTCCTGACGTCACGCGAATACAAAATGGTTCAGCCAATCAGATTCGAAAGTAGTCGCGCAAGGATAGACTCATTAGAGATGTGCCAACCGGCGGCCGGCGGCTCGCTTGCTAGCACCAGCTGCAAGCTGATTGGCTGATGGTATAGCCTCTTCCCGGGCTAGATCCAGCACCACATTCTTTCGCCAGCACCGCATTCCTTCGCCAAAAAAAAATAAAACATATTCGGCTGCAGTCTTTTCAGTCAAGAAAACTTGCAGATAGGAGTTTCCCAACACGGGCTACAAAACTGCTATCTCAGTTTAAAACTAATGTTGATTGTGAACTATTTACTTTAAGCCTCTTGATTTTATAATTAGTTTTATCATTTATGACCTCTTCCTCGAAATTAAAATAGAACAGTACCAAAAACCGTTATATTAATATTTCGATCACATATCTTCCTCAGGAATTATACATTACCAAAACAACAATCAGAATAAAAGTTTCGACTGCATATTGTTTCCAGAGTTTTTTTTACACATTTTCGCGCGACATTTCTCACGAACTTTATTCATACGGGCACAATATATAACCTTCTGAAGGATACTTCAACTTCGGTCTGCATAAATAGTCGACATCTCGCCTATATATCACAGAATCACCTATTAACAAACAAACTTTCAAGCCCATATCTAACATGCATAAATATACAATAAAACGATAAAAAGATTACAAAAATACAATGTTGCCAAACCTAAAAAGATGTATCTACACGAACAATGCCATCGCCAAAGGGCGGAAGTGTTGAATTTTACATTTTTCGGTTGATTTTCTTGACACATAAAATTACTGGCTTTTGCTTACATATTATGTCGAGATAGATGATTTGCATGCTCCCAGTCACGTGACTGATGACTCACCGACATACTCCTTGCCAATGAGATGGACGGGCCCCTCGCCCCTTTTCAGCCGGAGCGTGGCGGGCACCTGCGGCAGCTCGACTTTGAGCAGCGTTTGATAGAGGGAGCCACCGACCAGCACGGCCACCGTTACGGAGATGTCCGCCTCACGAGAGTCCTTCGTAACCAGCTCCACCTCCTGAAACCACAGGCACGTGTTAAGTGATGGGCAGGTGAAGTGATGGGCACCTGTGAGACCATGTCCTCTGCACAATGTGGGCAAAGGCTTGCAAAATGTAATTATTTTTGTAAAATCTGGGCTAATTTACCAAGGATAAAACAAAACAGTCAAACCCGCTAACACATTGGTTGGGTGGGTCTGTGGGTCAAGTTACAAAACTTATAATTTTGACAAGCAACACAAAAACAAAGCTGCAGTCGTCTTCCAACAAACCTCAGTCTGTCTGACAAACCTCGTCAACAAACCTGGCACTGTCGAATCATCGCGCGTCACCTAGTCATTCTCTGCATCGTTCAAGGCGAATATCAGTCACCCACCTGCACCTCCCCCTCCTTGACATCAGGGCTGAGGACGGCCATGTTGAGCTGCAGCGTCTTGCAGTGGCCCTCCTCCTGCAGGTCGACGCTGTCGCAGCTCTCGTCCACTTCAGAGAATGTCGGCAGCCATCGGTACTCGGCAGTCTCCTTCGTCAGAGTGGTACCTGGGGAGGGGGGGGGGGGCGAATGATAGCATCGTAACTCAAGAGCTCACTCTGCCATGACATGGCAAGGCATTTTAACCGGTCAATTATACAGTCGTACACCAAGTAATTACTCCATAATGACCTAACGTATACCGTAAGACATGTTTACATTTTTATAAAATTCCTTGAGTTTCCCTCACTAAAACTATAGAGTTCAAAGCAGTCACTATTTTCACAATGTTAATGCATCCAGCGACTGATGAAAGGTATACTGCCGTAACTGGCATGACAATGTAAAAATCGCTCAATCTGATCAGATTGGAAATAAAATTCGGCAGACATCCACTCAAATTTTCACTGCAGTATTGAGCAGTTTGCGTATAGGATCAGTTGTTCAGTTATACGTCAGCAATCAGCATATCAGCGCCGGCGTCTTAATTCACCAGTGTCTATTTAAAGACTTCTCAGAACACAGCAAAAATAGTTCTTTTGAAATGTAGGCGACTAAAAGTGTTCTTTGCAAAGACTCCTCTATTATATAGGTGCCGTTCAGGCAGCTCAGAAGAGCTAATAATCATAATAGTGAGTCAGATTTTAAGCGATAAGAAAAAGTATTAAACTACGAAACGACGGTTAAACGAATAGCAAAGTGAATTACCTACTCCACGGCATAAAATATTGCAATGAACTGCATTGCATAAAGATATAAAACATTTACATCAAGCTATTTACCATTACTTTACCAGGCTAAAATTACCAGACGTTCATATAGTTGGCACAACACGACAGTACGTTGCTGTGAAACTAAATGGCCTCTATTATCCGATGTGTTGCATACAATCAAGGGCGATGCTCATGAGATATGTGCAGTTTCTCTACGCACATTGCGCAGTCCCGAAATAAGACACAAATTAGAGGCGGGCATTCAACAAACAAAATTGACGACGCATTTATAAAAATGCTTCGAAATTTTGCATGAAATATTTCCTGTTTGCAAAATAATAGACGCTGTCGACTGGACTCACCCCAGAACCAGTCTTGCAGCATTTTGGCAGCGCCTTAGATTCCTCGCGAACTGACTGGAACCGACCGTTGCCACCCGATCGCCTGACTGCCGCGCGTGCCCGCCGGTCACTCGAGAGGTCAACTGTGAGTCACCCCTGCCCCGGCGGACGAATGGCGAACTCTGATTGGTCGACAGAGAGGATGCGGCCCACCGCCCCGGGACATACGCATGGAGCTGAGCGGCCGGCTCTGGGGGCTGTTCATAAACATGTCTATGCTCTGGAATGTCTGTACAGACGATGGTTATTTCGGGATCGTCTACACTATAAGTACAGACACAAACGTCGTGAATAGACCCCGTTGGACCGCCGAGTGCTGGCGAATCTCGCCGGGTGCTATTTGGTCCAAGCAACTATCGGTATTAATAAATGAGCACTCAACTTCGAGCATAAGCCCCACGGTAAATGAGGTGAAGACGTACGAGTATGTTATCCAATTATAAATCAGTGTTATTCAGGTTATCGTGCCTGGAAAGATCTCGCACGTCAACATAGAATCGTTTCGTAAACATAATTATAATTTATGGAGATATTAGGGTGTTGGAAATGTGAGCTGTGTGACGACAAATGCAAACCATGGGGTATTATCTTGTTCTGGCAAACATGCAGGCATCATCACTTCAGAAATGTGAAATTGCTACAAGACATTACCAACGCATCAGCTGACACCATGGCCTACTTTTGGTGGCGCAGGTCAGCAGTGGTTTTCATGATATAGATCACAAACACATAATACGCTGATTATTCCGTGAACACGTCAACCGAAGATAGAAAAACAAGCTTGATATAAAACTATTTTTTTTTGTAGAGAAACATGAAATACATACTAAGGAAACGAATAAAGAAACGTTGAGTATGCTTGTGTATTCTATAGATGTGGTCCCTCCCGGCAACAGCAAAAAGCAACAGCAGCAGGTCAACAGCAAGCGGGGGCATTGGTCAACAAAAGGCTATGACGGTGGTAAAAAAACAGCCTCCCGTGGTGACCACTAATCACTCTGCGCTACTGACGTCGCTCTGACGTCACTGTGACGTCACTCTGACATCACGTGACGGGCTCGGGGACATGCACCAGCAGCAGCAGACCGCACGGTCGGCGCACACGGCGTGAACAAGCCGGTTATGCCAGCGGAAACGGCTCAAAACCCAACAAACCGACACCCTGGTCACGCGAGTTACATTCCAGGTCCGATCACACCGCAAGGTGCCCGTAAATAAGCTGTGTATTGGGTTGTGTACGTTCATCGGCAGTGCTAAACATAGTCAAGGCCGAGTGGATAGTGTTGCCCTGCACTCTGGGGAGGGTAGGGGAGGGAGGGGTGGCGGTGACATTTGCACGTCGGCGACATGCCGCGAACTGGGTTCATACATCGGCCGCACTGTGACGGTGACACGGTCGATCAGGACATGACGTCATGGCATGACGTCACCCGGCCGCGCGTGTCCCGCCCGGGCCCAGGGGCGTTCGGGGCCGGCCGGCGGCACCCCAGGGGTGCGGGGTTACACCCACTGATGCGGGGTCACAGGGTTCCCCGGGCCGGCGGAGCACACTATTGAACCCCAATCGACGCAGGCCCGCCTCTAGTCGCGCTGTGATCCGGAGTCCTGACGACGCGGGACAACAGAACACGGGCGGCGTGGCGGGGGCGGCGGCGGCGGCGGCGGCAGTGGCGGCCCGAGCGGCCGGTGGCTGCGGACGTGTCGGTGCCGTCGATAGCGCATCGATTACGACGCTTTCGGGGGCCGCGATGCCGGCCAGTAGCCGGGGCGACGGCGGCAACAGGCGGCGGCCCTGGACGCCTCCGATCATCACCATCACCGACACGGACGCAGAGCGTGATCTGGTCGACCTGTTCGGCGACGGGAATTTCCGAGGTGAGCTGGCCGATAGTGGAGAGGCCCCGTCACCGTCTGATCCCGCCCCCGCGCCTGAGGCGGCGACAGCGGCCAAGGTGTCGACGACCAAGACGTCAGACACCAAGGCGTCAGCGGCTGAGGAAGAGATGCTGCTTCACTCGGCCGCCGCGCCCCCGTCGAACCGACGCTGGGCGTCCCGGCGAAAGACGACCGTCCAGACACGCGTGGGCGCCGCCCACTCGCGCACCGCCCCCGCCCCCGCCCCGAGCCGCGCCGCCGCCCCCGCCCGGGCGCGACCCGCCGGAGGGCGCCGTGAGCGGCCGCGGCCCCACAGCCAGATGGGGTCTCCACGAGAGCGGAGGCCGGTGGTCGGGGCTCGAGCCAAGGACGACTCAGCGGTGGGCTATGAGAGTGACGCGGCCTGGGACAGTGTGGCCAGTCGGTACAGCGATGTCAGTGGTCAGTGGCGGGCGCGGAGAGCGACCTTCTTCAGAAATGGTGACCCCTGGTTTCAGGGGCTGCATATGCGGTTCGTGCCTGGCAGGGATTATGCGTCGCTGGAGGCACTGTGCGCCAAAATATCTGACCGGATAGGTGAGTATGGTAATGAATGTCTGGCTACTACGTGTAGCTGTTTCGTGGCATCAATTGGTTTGTATTTGGAGCGTTAGGTGGATTTTTAGGATAGCCTATTTTTCGTTTTCTTATATGATCTGCTTATGAGTTAATTTGCTCATAATAATTATAATTCATCATAATTAATATATTGGTTAAGCAACGCCTGCAGCTAACTTAATGTGATCATGAGATGAGGTAGGCCTTTGACTGCGGATAGAGCCTGGCGGGAATTTTGGCACGTGTCGATATTATGAACCTTCGCTGAGTAAACATCAAGCGTTCCAAGTTGACAGCACATTGACCACTCTTATCATTGCCAACCACATACTTGACAGAAATGGAAGTTAAGCGGCTCAAATATTTTTACAGACATTACACTAACATCTTTTCTTTAGAACGTTCGGGTTGTTTTTCAGCAGATGGACCTAGTTTGACTCATCTAGTGTGAAATATGGACAGCCATTGGCTGTTAAACTAACTGCAGGGTCATTTTTAGCTTACAGATTAGGGGCAGTGGTGATCAAAGCGATGTTAAAAACCAGTAAGGCGCCGTAGTTGGCGATGAACGAGCGAGCGCGAATGAAATGTATGGTGGATTTCAACTCGATCGGGCAAGTAGTTTCTGAGATACAAAAAATGGTGCGCACTTGCGCACGTGCAGAGGTACCCCCACCCCTGACTTGTGGGAAGGCGGCGACTGAGAGGTCCCTGACCACACACGAAATTGGAACACAATCGGCTCAGCCGTTCCTGGGATATATAATAGAGGTGTGCACGTGCGCACGTGCAGAGACACCCCACCCCTGACTTGTGGGAAAGTGGCGGCTGATGGGTCCCTAACCACACACCAAATTTGCATACAATCTGCCCAGCCGTTGCAGAGTTTTTGCGTGGAAACACTTTTCAACAACCCTCACGCGGCACGCGCCACGCACAGTGGTAGTCACCAACGTGAGTCTGCACTGGTCTCCAACAGGGTAGGTTATATGGGGCTGCTCAGCAAAGAAGTCCGCTTGTCAATCGGACGTGCGGTTGCAGAGATATTAGCTTCTCAAAAGCGTCGCCACGGGCCGGGTCGGGTCGGGCCGGGTCGGGCCGGGCCTCTCATATTCAGATTGTTCCCTTACACCACGGAAGGACGAGCAAATTAAGCGAACTACCCATTTAGATCATTAGGTTACTTTGCTCGTGATTTGCTGATGTTTTAAATTAATAACATCGCCCCCAAAGCGCGACTTATCATAATCTTAAGATCCAAGGCCCCATAAAGGCCCTTGATTAGAGTAGTAAAGCCATCAGCCTAATTTCGTGGATGCCGGCACACTTCGGCAACACGAAAGGCTGACAAGTTTCCTTTACGGCACACACTTCTCAGTTTCCCATAATTAGGCAAAAACACTGTTTTTCTGCATTTCTAATCAATCGTACGTTTAACATAAGCCATAGAGTACCTGACGGGTTGTAGACATAATGTTTATTGATTGGTTTAGTTATTGATTTTAGCTAATTAATTAGTTAATGATTTAGCGCACCTGACATCTAAATTGTGCATTGGCCACTAGTTTACTCTTGATTCGTTGTGGATGCTCAACACTCGTCATTAATACGTTTATAAAAACAAAACAATTTAACATGTAGTAAGTTGCAGCAATGCAATTATTACGAGCGAGCGCGAAGCGCTCGCTTGTCCTTCCGTGGTATATGGGAAAATCTGAATTTGAGCGGCCCGACCCAGTCCGGCCCGACCCGACCCGGTCTGTGGCGACGCTTTTGAGAAGCTAATATCTCTGCAACCGCACGTCCGATTGACAAGCGGGTTTCTTTGCTGAGTAGCCCCATCCAACCTAACCTGTTTGAGATCAGTGCCGACTCATGTGGGTGACTACCACTGCGCGTGGCGCGTGCCGCGTGAGGGGTATTGAAAAGTATTTTCTCGTAGAAACTCCGTAACGGCTGGGCCGATTGTGTTCAAAATTGGTGTGTGGTTAGGGACCTCTCAGCCGCCACTTTCCCACGTGTCAGGGGTGGGGTGCCTCTGCACGTGCGCATGTGCACACACCTATTATGTATATCACAGGAACGGCTGAACCGATTGTGTTCAAATTTGGTGTGTGATTAGGGACCCCTCCGCCGCCGCCTTTCCACAGGTCATGGGGGGGGAGGGGGGGGGGGGGGGCCTCTGCACGTGCGCACGTGCACACCCCTATTATAAATCTCAGGAACGGCTGAGCCGATTGTGTTAAAATTGTGTGTGGTTAGGGACCCCTCCTCCGCCGTCTTTCCACAAGTCATGGGTGGGGTGCCTCTGCACGTGCGCACGTGCACACCCCTATTCTATATCTCAGGAACGACTGAGCCGATTGTGCTCTAATTTGGTGTGTGGTTAGGGACCTCTTAGTCGCCACTTTCCCATAAGTCAGGGATGGGGTGCCTCTGCACGTCCGCACGTGCTCACCTTTTTTGTATCTCATAAACTACTTGCCCCATCGAGTTGAAATTCACCATACATTTCGTTCGCGCTCGCTCGTTCATCGCCGACTACGGCGCCTTACTGGTATAAATTATATCATTGATTGATTGATTAGTTGATTAATAGAGTGATTGATTGCTTGATATAGTAACTCAAAGCTATTCAAAAATATGTCATTCCATATTATTGAGATTCTGGACACCTATTCTGGCTGAATCTTTTTAATAAAATTGGGCGAAACGATATCTCTCATTGTTTAGCGCATTAAATCGTAGCCATGTCTGGAATACCGTGGTCAAATTCGGGTAGACAGGCTTAAGCAAATTAGACTCTATAGCGGATAACGTTTAGTCCACAAGCTTTGTCATTAGCTAGTTTTGAACCAGAATTTGATTTAGTGTTGATGTAGGTAAATTACTTGGGAATAAGCTCTAATGGTCTGCATGAATGGAGAAGAAAAAAAAAACATTAGGTATGAATGCATGAAGGCATTTCCTGAGCAGGTTGGTGAGATATAACAGTTTTTCAAGACAACTTATGAGTACGAGACTCGTACATCTTGAAGACTAAGTCACCAATCAAGTTGTTTCAGCTTACTGCCAAAGCGCATATGTTATCTACTATCTAAGGCCGAGATGCGTGGTTCAATATGTCAGTCTATAGACCAAGACCACAACAAACCACGTATGACGTAAAACAAGTCACTGCCAACATAAGAACAGGCAAAACACTGCATGAAAAGAATACGTTCATGCGTGATGCAATAATGACCAACTAGAGCGAGTACTGTGTTGATCAAAGGATGGTTCTTATGAATCTATGAACCGTCTTGAATGGTGGACGATGTTCAATCACCTTTTAATTGTATTTGTAATGTATTGCGCCTTTGTGTTGACATTCAACACGTTTCCAGAACTGCCTTCAACTGTTAAATATTTATTCTCTGTCTTTCCTTCCATTTGTCATGGGCGCTGACGTTCTAAACAAAACAAAAGCTGCCTAGCCGTCATGAAGACAGCGCAATATGTATAACTAGCTGCTGTCGTACTGTGTTAACACGCGCAGTGGAGAGGGGTATGCCACTTACACGCAGTGGAGAGAGGGGGGGCACATTATTTCCCCCCCCCCCACCTAAGATCTCCAAAAGTATGAGAGCGAGAATAATTAAACTTACAGGGTAAGTAGGTGCTATGACGATATACATTTTCTATAATTTTCTTGATATTTGGTCAATATCCTCAAGGTCAAATGAGGTCACGAAGGTCAAATCTGGCCAAATGTCACAATATTTAGAATTGGACCTCTGTGACGTCACAAGTCACCAGCAATGTGTCCAAAGTTGTTTCAGGGGATGAACATTAACATTGTCTACCGAATGGCGTTTGAATCATCCCGATCCGACTGTTGGTTCCGAAGATATCGATTTGCCGACCGCGATTCTGGCCGCCATCTTGGACTGAAAATCCATATGACTAAAAAATTATCGACCGATTTAGATTTTTTGCGTCAATCGATCGCTATCGAGTTGGCGTTAATATCACGCAAACAACACCGCTCTGCTCCGCTTCGTTTACGAGCTATTCACGAACAACATGTGTGGGGGGGCTCCCCTCCACTGCGCATGGTAACACGCGCCCTGAAGAGGGGGGGGGGGGGGGCGAAATCTGCCCCCCCCCCCCTCCTCCGGTTTTTCAAGGATAGCGCAAAAACGTTTTTTTACACCTGCTTGGCAATGAACTTCCCACATTATGTAAAATTCTTGACCTCGGGTCATCTCAGGTCAAGTCACCAGACCAGGTCACGTGATGACCCCAACTCCAAAACGTTTGCAGTAGTACCACAGCCACAGTTTTAGGCCTATCGGTTTCAATCTTGCAGGATTTTATAAGGTCATAGATACTAACAATTTGTTTGTCTCGGATTTCTAATATCGGTGACCTAAGGTCAGGTCAATTTCGTGACCGTCAACACTGTTTTGTCAATAACTATCGACATAATGCAGATAGAGAAGAGAAAATGATACCAATGTGTTTGTCTCGTCGAGACACGTCTCCCAATATGCAATATGACCAACTTGGGTCACCACTTGACCTTGACCTTAGGTAAAATTTATCAGTTGACCTAACCTGGTCACCATGAATATGATTCGAAGCGCCTTGACAAGACAAACACGATGGAGCAAAACCTATTGCTTTATCTTTATTATGTAAAAAGTTATTTGAAAAAAAAACAGTTTTGCCAAAAAAATCACCTTTTTGACATTTGATGACCTCTGGAGCCTAAACTATTGACCAGAGCTCAAATCTGAGAACACCAATGTCGATTGCATCTTTCAAGGGCTTTCTATTTTTTCTTCTGTTTGCTGCTAACTGTCATAGCTCCTGAGATAGTTGGGAGTGTAGCGAAGTCCTAAAACTTGAAAATCCGACTCTTGATGACCTCTGGTGACCTCAATATTGACCTGATAAAAAAATCAACGAAATACTTTCGAAAGAGCTTATCTCGAGCTATCTAACATCGTTTTCCACTTGTCCCTACCTTGCGTGGTTTTCGAGATCAAGGGTGGGGGCGAAGTCTCCCCCCGCTCCAGGGCGTGCAACTATCATAGGCCCTTCAGGTCGCGTGTTAACACGCGCACTGCCTGGGGGTGGGGGAGGGGTGATTTACGCCGCCCCCTGATATTTGTCATGAATAGCGAAATAAACGGCGGCGCGCAGCAGCACCAAATTTGGCAGAGCTGTTTGGGTATCAATTACCCACATGATATCAAACTGTTGATCTCTGGTCATCTTAGGTCAGGTCACCAGGTCAAGTCAAGTGGCCCCACTTCCAAACAAGTTTTGCGGTCGTGCACAGCCAAAGTGATTGACCGAACGGTTTGAAACTCACAGGATGTTATCAGGTCATAAGTACCTACAATTATTTTATTTCGAATTTTTCATATCGGTGACCTAAGGTCAGGTCAATTTCGTGACATCCCCATTATATTTAAATGGGGAAAAATGAAAACACGTATAAATCCATCGGAAATGGCCAAATTTGACCAGTTTTCACCAGTCACCACTCTTGTGGCAAATACAAAGCCCCATGTCACATTTCTTTGCTTTGACCTCCACGAGGTCAACTCAGGTGACCCCGCCCCCTCCAACCCCCTGTCACGTATGGAGTTTATAAAATAACTCTTTACCCAATCAAAATAGAGCAATGGAGTGTTCAACATTGTATTTCGCTTGTAGAGACCAATTCATTGATGTCAAATTTGACCTTGACCTGACCTTGACCTGACCTCAGAGGTCAGGTCAGTTTCTGGATGTAACATAACTAGGTCACACATTCGATGACCTAGCTATTTTGATGTATCATTCGATGCGTCTTGACGAGACAAACACATTGGTGACTACTGTCTTACTCTATAATTCTTCTGTCAAAAGGTATTCCTTAAAAACAATTGGGCGATTTTTAGAATGTTTCAAATTTAATGGCTTCTGCTGACCTAACTATTGACCTTATGTCTATTCTGATGAAACATTAGTGACAGAAAATTCAGTTGTCTTTTGATTTTTTTTTAACGCGTTTTCCACGCTCTTTTAGTTATCGAGATATATATGGTTTTATTAAGGACACTCACATATAGCCGAAATTTGACCTTTGGTGACTTCTGGTGACCTTAACATTGACCTGACCTAAGCAAAACTATATGCTTTCGATAGCGCTTGTCCCGAGCTGTCTAAAGCCGTTTTCTGCTTGTCGCTACGTTGCGTTGTTTTCAAGATCTTAGGGGTCGAAAATCACCCCCTCCCCCTGGCAGTTCGTGGTTGGCGCGAACCCCTGGCAGTGCGCGTGTTAAAATAAACGTTATTTCTTAGGTAACACGATAACATTTAATACACTGACTTTTAAACATATTATTTACACATTTTGGTACAATCTCAGCACAACATACGTATTAATTATTATGCTCTTTTTGGTTGCTCATATATTCAGAAAATTTGCTGTCGTTGTACCACAAAGATTAGTGTGTTATTATCGTGAATTATCATGGACCTTACGCCTGTGTTTGTTGTGATCTACTGAAATATCTACCATGGGGGGGGGGGGAGCGCTGGTTATGCTAAGTGTATGATGGACGAGGGTGTTGATATAAGGTGAGCTTAGTAGTGTTCTTCGAAACAAATTATCACAGTTCCTTTACAGCGTACGCCGTACGTGTATTGTCATTTTCGTGGCATCTTGCCATTGAGTTACTCTGTCGGCTGCCCATGTAGTGACCAACGATCATCCATCCATAACATGTGGGTAGACGCGTGGGAATCGCCGAAAACATGACTACATCGCATGCAGTCATGCGACCAAAGCAATGAAGAAATGACTGACAGCGAACACATGACCTAAGCAATAAAGAGGTGCAGTACCGTCCAACCTAACCTAAGATCATCGTTTAACCCTATTTGTAACAGGCTCCTGGCTACCCTTATTTGTAACAGGGGGGGGGGGGATTCCGCCCCCCGGAGATCTCGAGATCTACCCGTCCGATCTTCAAAAATGAACGGCGTTTGATTCCCCTCAACACGATCTACATTTCTAAATAATAATACAAATCTAAATTTTGATAGGGGGGCAACAGGGGGGCAAAAACCACAAATTTTAGTGGTATTTTTGATCCAACATAGCTTTCATGTTTATCGACCGATTTTAACACAATTAATACGAATCGATAGACATTGAATTGGAAATTGATATATGACAGTGGCGTTTGAAAATTCAAAAATCATAGGCGTGTGCAGGTCACTCAATATGGGGGTGAAGTAAATGCGTAATAAAACCATTTTGTATGTGTTTTTTAAAGAAATGAAATGGTATGTGATTGTGACATTAGACAAAACAGTTAAAAATCATATTTTTTGCCATAGGCGGTACCAGGCTAGTGAAAAAGGGGGGTAAAATTGGAAAAAAATATTAACCGCAGACAAGTTGCTACCCAGCACTATAAATATGTTACTGATCGTAGATAGTTCCTTTTTGCATGTTGTACTTCATAATAGGCGTATCCAGGATCCAAACTGGGGCGGCTCAATACCTTTTGATAAGTATATTATCCGCTATTATGATACTAACTAGTCAACAGTGACTATTTCACTTACAACTTCAATTAACATTGCTTACCCCCCTTTTACCCTACCTGGACTCGCCTATTATCTTATAATCGTTCGTAGAGTAGCCTGTGGTGCGTGTTTCATCCGAAAACTACAGAATTTTATGTCATTGTACGCCCATGCCTCTTAGTTTCCTTGCAATAATATGACCCCCTTTCTTCCATTCCTGAGCGCGCCTCTGCAAAAAATGACTTTATTCCCTTTCCTGGCCTCATATGTGCATATATAATTATAAGCTAACCGTCTATTGCGCCGTTATCGCTGGCATATCGTCATCACCAAGCCAGTCACCCCCTTTTCATGTGCCTGAACACGCCCCTGAAACTCTATATGTAATAAATTATGCAAATAATGGAAGCAGAAGCTATCTTTTACATCTTGATAACTATAAATGCCCCTTACATTGTTCTATTTGCTTCCCGCCAAGCATTGAATACTTCCTGGAAACCCCCCTTTTCAAGCCCCTGAAACCGCCTCTGCCATGAAATTTTAATGATATTTCATTAACATCAACTAATTTGCACTTATTGCAATCACCGTGAACCGATGTAACTCCTTCATACTTGAGGCAGTTACGAAGAAACCGTGAAGATCGCATTTCCGTATTATCGCCAAATATCGCCTCCGAACCCACCCAAAACTGTACCCTGGAGCCGCCTCTGTTCAGGTTAAGAACTCAAAATTTTAACTCCAAATGCGGTATTCAATTCTATGAAAAGTCCTAAAATTTCATGGGCCTGCTCCCAGCCGTTCTGGAGATATCTGCGAAAAACATGAGGGGGGGGGGGCCGGAATCCGCCCCCCCCTGTTACAAATAGGGTTAATGAGCGCATACATCAATACGTTTCATGCTAAGGACAGCAGATCAATAGTAGGTACGCTAAGACAGTAGAAACTTCGGAACACACCTGAACCAACCCAAAGTCATCACTGCAGCAACAAAACATCCACTGCTCACAACGTCCCGTAGGCACGACCGTCGGAGAAGGTCGCCTCCGAAGAATAGATCAAGAAAAGACTGTTTGCCTCCGAAGAATAGATCAAGAATAGACTGTTCGCCGCCGAAGAATAGATTGATCAGGCGTCTATATGCATCTGTTGAGTAAACAGGCTACTGTTGCCTGGACAACGAGCAATCGATGTGTCGGTCAGTTGGGTTTGCCGAGCGGTTGGAGACGGAACATGGCCGGTTCACACGAGCGGACAGTAGAGCGGACAGAGTAGAGCGGACAGACAGTAAAACGGCGACACACTGCCCACCGCATCACCAATGCCCCAGCAGGACTCCAGGTCTATGATTGACGGTTCATGCATGATATATTGGACCCAGTTGCAATGTGCTGTCGGTCGAATTTCGAATGGGGACGTTTGCAGATGAACAGGTGGACACACAGCTGAATATCAAAGCTTGCATACTTTGAGGCAACAGGTACACATCAGTTCCCTCTGCTGTTTGGTGGGTTAAAATACCTGCTCGCATTTGTGTGTACTGTGCAATCATGACGTCATTGAACATGAAGAAGGTCTGAAGGTGACAGTTATGTTGGGAAATAGCCCGTGAGCGCCGCATAATTCTGGGGAAGTATAGCCTTTTTGCCAGAAAATGTGAAGCTTGTAAGACCCCTGGCATTCCTATCCCACCCGAAAAAGTTGTGACGAATGCTTATCCCAAAGGCATATCTATAGTGTGCCATGGTTGAAAAATAACGTTAAGCAACAAGTCATATAAGGTTCTAGTGAGTCTTCTGTTAAATATTGCATATTCTAGAGATCAAATGCTTGATTTCGGCGTGAGACAATTTTATCTTATCGATAATGATTCATACATGAATAAAGCGAACGAACATATTATTTAAGTGACCAAAAGTAGTTATCGTTCTTTGTTATGATATGTATATGAATGAGTCACTCCACCTTAATCCTCTCTCATTGAATCGCCGTGTGCTCCGCAGACCTACCAAACGGAACACGATACGTGTTCTCGATGGATGGAACACGGATCCGGCTGATCCAGGAGCTCCAGGACGGCTCCTGTTACGTCTGCTCTTCCTCGCGTACATTCCAGGTACGTCTGCTCTTCCTCGCGCACATTCCAGGTACGTCTGCTCTTCCTCGCGTACATTTCAGTTAAGGTGCTTACTGCAGGGGCGGATCCAGAAAATCTTCAAGGGGGGGGGGGGGGGGGGGTCATCAATTGCAGTGGTGCCCCTACATATACCCAAATCTGAAAACTCAACGGATTTGGTCCCCTATATTTTGAGGCTGCCCCTATTTCAGTTTTTTTTTTATTGACAACGTTGGCTATAGGTATTTGCAATATGAGTCGTACCCTTGCTATCATTTAAAGTACCGCGGATGGTGCTAAAATATATTATTTGTACAGTCAAGGGCGGCCCCAGACGGCTGATGAAGAGGGAAGTCGAGGTTCGTGACCAGGGAAGGGGGGGGATGGAGGCATTTTTTTACGAGCAGTAAATCTTATGCATGCGATACACTATTATTGCGCCGCAAAGCGGCGCCAACATTTGAGGTTTTGGGCGGGTTGGGAAACTAATGTTTGCTATTGGAACCAGCATGCAGGGCCAAAACGAGGAAATATGTCTGGAGCAAAAGGTGGTGTCAAAAGACATGTTGCCCCCCCCCCCATGTAAAGGGATATTGCCATCTCGCAGGCCAATATGGAGTTTTTGGTGTGTATTGGTCGATTAAGCGTGTCTGATTTCACCTGCAAAATTTGGTTCCCGAAACTCCCCCCATTAGATAAAAAATACATTTGCATCACTCATGATTGGCACACATTCGTAAAATTGGAGTCGCCTCATCACTATTAATAATCACTTCTTTGCGGACTATGATTTGCTTTTGAATATTGCAAACTCAACATCACCATTCCGTCAGCGCACTTTAAAATTAAAATGCGTATACAGTTAATTATATTTTCAACAACCATAGCCTCTTTCATAATAAAACCTGTGTAAAACAGCAATAATGGCTATGGCTCGAATTTGGGGCGGTAGGAGATTTGTGACCAATACCTTATAACACTGATACACTTCTCAAGGTCAAGTCTCGGCGAATTCGGACGCTTCGGCTTTGGACGGGCGCCAATTTCACAGCCAAACTGGATGAGAGCGGCCATCATGAATCTAGTACTGAGCACAGCTGGGACCAACGTTTTGGAGTCAAAAATAATAAATACAAAAATGACGATACCCTGCTTTAGGTGCTGCAGGAGCAAGTTTGAGCTTGAACATACACGATTGTTGATCCCCACCATTCATTTAAGTTGCTTTTTAGAACTCCTCCGGAGGTGGCAATATCTCTTTAAGGCCAAAGGTGGGGCCATGACTTCCATATCCCCCCCCCCCCTGCGGCCGCCAGTATGTATACAGTCTATGTTAGACCCCTTTGTACTGGACAAGAACACTAATCGATTTGCGCCGCGTAGCGGCGCGGAATTTTTTGCTTTATTTTGTTTTGTCTGTATAACTAGGCCCTACAAACATCGAAAGGTTCTATAATCTATATGTATCAGCCCTAGGGGGTCCTCAGTGCCCCTTGAGTCCGATACGTTGTTGCCTCTGGTATAAAGGCACGTTGGTGCCCCTTCATAGCCCAAGGGACGGGAGGCATGAAGGGATATTTTTGGCATAATTTAGCAATTTTAATTTAGCATCATTTCGCGATTTTTTCTTCTTCTCCAGCGACCAATGCTTGTGATTTCATGGCGGCACCAACCATTGTTTTCCCTCCTGGATTCAAGGAGGCACAGTGCCCCGGTGTCTCACCTCGCCCCACAGTGCCGCCTACCGTCACGATGGTGCCCCTGGCACACCGGCGTGGTGGTGCCCCCATGGTACACCGGCGCGGTGGTGCCCTTTGTTCAAAGAACACTGAATGATTTGCGTCACGTAGCGGCGTGGATTTTTTTATCTCTATATTTTGGTGGTGTCCCTGGTGCCCCGGCGCGGTGGTGCCCCCATGGCCCAAGGGGGGGGGGGGGTCATGACCCCGTGCCCCCTGGATTCGACACTGTCCTGTACCTGGAAAGTGGAATGTACTGATGTACATTCCACTTTCCAGGTACAGGTACTCGTCCTCACTTATATTTCAGGTGCAGCTTGCCATCCTCACGTACATTATATTTATTTATTTTAGCACATATTTACGCAGGCCTGCAATGTCACATTCTAATAGCACATTTTAGGCGCATGTGTGATGTTCATGTACAAACATTCCGATGTGTAATATGCATTGTGCATGATGTGACATGACGTGACGTTGTGCATTGTGCATGACATGACGCCTAGCCATTGCTTTTAAGCAAACTAGTCCTTATTACTTCTAACCTCCTATTAATTATTTGTGATTGCAGATAAGCTCGACTATTATCGAGTGCATACCAAATGTTTAAGATCATGTTAGCTATCTCAATCCATATTTTACTTATGTTTATTAATGGGGAAAAAAGTAAGCTTAACTATGGTTCCATTTGTGTTTATAAACTTTATTTGGGGTCTGTTCCCGTGGCACCTCCAACTGGCTCCAACTGCCTCTAACCTCCTCCAAGCTCCTCCGGTCGTTCCCGTGGCTGCTCCAATCTGCTGCAAGCTCCTCCAAGCTCGCCCAAAACCTCCTCTAAACTCCTCCAACTTGCTCCCAAAATCGAGGTGGGAACAACCGAAGGAGATTGGAGGAGTACGTTTATGGCGTGGCTGATACATTTGTTAATGTCAACAGATACCCAACCTGGACGCAAACAGCTGATATTTCCTCCAACCGCCTCCAATCGTTCCCGTTGCGGCTCCAACACAGCTGCTCTGGGCTGCTCCAAGTTGCTCTAAACTCCTTCCGAGAGGCGCCACGGGAACAGACCCTTAGTGAAGGGCAGTAAAAGGTGAAAGTTAAAACAACCATATTTCATGTTGTCCGTCAAGCTAAGAATCTGTCATACAATATTGCAAGCTACATTAAAACAGAACATTACATATACGAGATAAATGCGAAGATCTCTGACGGATTAGGACGCAGCAGATGTGACAAGATATGCTTCAAGATAAATTCAACTGGGTATTACTTGACATGGGCTTGACCTTATTCGCTTTGAACCGGACTGGTTATACATTTACATTTCGATCCATGGATGTAATGTTTGCCTCCGTCTTCGCTTGTTCGGTCACTGAACATATATGACCTATTATCGGCTACATGCTATCGGTGACGAATGCTGAATGCCACTTTACTTAACGATGTACATAGCAGACCGCACTTATCAATCAAACACAGCAGACATTTTGGATGATACATCGCAGTTAAACTGGAATAGCAACATTGGATGAAGTATGTACATTACTGTGTGTAAGTTATAGGGTCTTAGCGCTTAACACTATTTGTAACAGACTCCTGGCTACCCCTATTTGTAACAGGGGGGGGGGGGGCGGATTCCGCCCCCCGGATATCTCGAAATATACCAGTCCGATTTTCAAAAATGAAACGGTGTTTGGTTCCCCTCAACACGATCTACATTTATAAATAATACAAAAATCTAAATTTGGGATAGGAGGGCAACAGGAGGGTACAAATTTTAGTGGTATTTTTGATCCAACATAGCTTTCATGTTTATGGACCGACTTTAACACAACTAATAGGAATCGATAGAGATTGAATTGGAAATTGATATATGACGGTGACGTTTGCAAATTCAAAAATCATAGGCGTGTGCAGGTCACTCAATATGGGGGTAAAGTAAATGCGTAATAAAACCATTTTTTGATGTTTTTTGATAAATGAAATGGTATGTGATTGTGACATTAGGCAAAACAGTTATAAATAATATTTTTTGCTATAGGCGGTACCAGGTTAGTGAAAAAGGGAGGTCAAATTGGAAAAAAATATTAACCGCAGACAAGTTGCTACCCAGCACTACAAATATGTTACTGATCGTAGATAGTTCCTTTTTGCATGTTGTACTTCATCATAGGCGTATCTAGGATCCAAACTGGGACGGCGCAAGACCTTTTGCTAAGTATATTATCCGCTATTATGATACTAACTAGTCAACAGTGACTATTTCACTTACAACTTCAATTAACATTGGTTACCCCCCTTTTTACCCACCTGGACTCGCCTATTATCTTATAATCGTTCGTAGAGTAGCCTGTGGTGCGTATTTCATCCGAAAACTGCAGTATGTTATGTCATTGTACGCCCATGCCTCTTAGTTTCCTTGCAATAATATGACCCCCCTTCTTCCATTCCTGAGCACGCCTCTGTAAAAAAAAATGACTTGATTCCCTTTTATGGCCTCATATGTGCACATATCATTATAATATAAACGTCTATTGCGCCGTTATCGCTGGCATATCGTCCATGCCAGTCACCCCCTTTTCATGTGCCTGAACACGCCCCTGAAACTCTATATGTAATAAATTATGCAAATAATGGAAGCAGAAGCTGTATTTTACATCTAGATAGCTATAAATTCCCCTTACATTGCTCTATTGGCTTCCTGCCAAGCATTGAATACTTCCTGGAAACCCCCCTTTTCAAGCCCCTGAAACCGCCTCTGCCATGCAATTTTTATGATATTTCATTAACATAAACTAATTTGCACTTGTTGCAATCACCGTAAACCGATGAAACTCCTTCATACTTGAGGCAGTTAGGAAGAAACCGTGAAGATCGCATTTTCGTATTATCGTCAAATGTCGCCTCCGAACCCACCCAAAACTGTGCCCTGCAACCGCCCCTGTTCAGGTTAAGAACTTAAAATTTTGACTGCAAATGCGAAGTTCAATTCTATGAAAAGTCCCAAAATTTATTGGGCCTGCTCCCAGCCGTTCTGGAGATATCTGCGAAAAACATGAGGGGGGGGGGGGCGGAATCCGCCCCCCTGTTACATATATGGTTAATGGAAGTTGTAATTCTAGAATCTGGACTGGATCTTACTCAGACTATTTCAAGCTTGAGCTTAGAGCTGAGCTATTGTGAGCTTCACTAATTTATGGTACGCCATGCAGTTTGATTCCACATTTCTACCATGAAGCCGGCATGTATTATCAAAGGGACGCTGTCGGGAATGCTGGTCAGTGTGTTACGACCGCATTGGTTAGTGTGACGTTGGCTGGCGTATGTAACAGAAGCACGGCTTCGTTTGAGGTTGGCTGGTGTATGTAACGGAAGCACGGCTTCGTGTGAGGTTGGCTGGCGTATGTAACAGAAGCACGGCTTCGTGTGAGGTTGGCTGGTGTATGTAACGGAAGCACGGCTTCGTGTGACGTTGGCTGGTGTATGTAGCAGAAGCACGGCTTCGTGTGACGTTGGCTGCCGTATGTAACAGAAGCACGGCTTCGTGTGACGTTGGCTGGTGTATGTAACGGAAGCACGGCTTCGTGTGACGTTGGCTGGTGTATGTAACAGAAGTACGGCTTCGTGTGACGTTGGCTGGTGTATGTAACAGAAGCACGGCTTCGTGTGACGTTGGATGGTGTATGTAGCACCGGAAAGCGATACTGGCCGGTCTTTATTGCACCGGGTCGTGTGATATTAGCCAGTATGTGTAGCAGTAAATAGTATGATATTGACCAGTATTTGTAGTACTGAATCGTACGATACACTTGTTGGAGGATATTTGTAGCACCGGTGTGTGTGTGTGTGTGTGTGTGTGTGTGTGTGTGTGTGTGTGTGTGTGTGTGTGTGTGTGTGTGTGTGCGTGTGTGCGTGTTTGCGTGCGTGCGTGCGTGCGTGCGTGCGTGCGTGCGTGCGTGCGTGCGTGCGTGCGTGCGTGCGTGCGTGCGTGCGTGCGTGCGTGCGTGCGTGCGTGCGTGCGTGCGTGCGTGCGTGCGTGCGTGCGTGCGTGCGTGCGTGCGTGCGTGCGTGCGTGCGTGCGTGTGTGTGTGTGTGTGTGTGCGTGCGTGTGTGTGTGTGTGTGTGTGTGTGTGTGTGTGTGTGTGTGTGTGTGTGTGTGTGTGTGTGTGTGTGTGTGTGTGTGTGTGTGTGTGTGTGTGTGTGTGTGTGTGTGTGTGTGTGTGTGTGTGTGTGTGTGTGTGTGTGTGTGTGTGTGTGTGTGTGTGTGTGTGTGTGTGTGTGTGTGTGTGTGTGTGTGTGTGTGTGTGTGTGTGTGTGTGTGTGTGTGTGTGTGTGTGTGTGTGTGTGTGTGTGTGTGTGTGTGTGTGTGTGTGTGTGTGTGTGTGTGTGTGTGTGTGTGTGTGTGTGTGTGTGTGTGTGTGTGTGTGTGTGTGTGTGTGTGTGTGTGTGTGTGTGTGTGTGTGTGTGTGTGTGTGTGTGTGTGTGTGTGTGTGTGTGTGTGTGTGTGTGTGTGTGTGTGTGATATTGGTCGTTCTATATTGTACCGGATCGTACGATATTGGGTTGCATATGTAGCACCAGACTGTACAATGTTGGCCGGTATCTGTAGCAAGGGATCTCGGCGTCACTGTCCAGTGTATGTGCCGCTGTCCCATTTGCCGTATGCATTTGCGGTATGCTTTGTATGCTTTTGTCTGGGAATGCCGGCGGCGCGGTGTTGGACCGTGTGAGTTGAACGGCTGATCCGTGCTGGCCGGACGGAGCAGCTCGACAAACACGCAACTCGGTCACCGCTCATTATCCAGCGTCACACCAGCGCCGGCACAAACGCTGAGCAAACAGTTCATTAGCGCGGCTCGCCGACTGTCGAGACTTCCAGCGGCGGCCGGGCTCAGTCGACCTGCCGACCTCCGTCGCTGCTGTCGCTCCTCACTCACTCGCCGCAGGGGAAGCTCCTGTGACAGGGAGGCTATCCCGGGAGGGAAGAGCTCTGCAGTGCGCTCTTCGTAGATCTCCAGGGAGAGCTACGCTCTTCTGGCAGCGCGGCGGCGGCGTGACAGGGGCCCGTTGTGCCGTGCGGAGCGTCAGCTGTCTGTCTGTCTGTCCTGGGGTGTTGTGTTTGTGAGGGCGGGATAGGTGTGCGTGCTACTCGCTCCTAGTTAAGACAGCGACGACAGCGTTAATTGCTTGACCTGGGTCAACGGCCCAGAGAGCCAACAGTCCGTCCACGAACGGGGTGAGTGGCTGCTTAAATATGCGCATCAACAAAACGTGCTGCATGCTTAATTCATTCTGGTAATTGCTGGTTGCGAATATATTTTTGGACCTATAAATCATTTCAGTTTATTGTGTATGCAAAACCAATTAAATAAGATTGTCGGTAACATGCACATTTATGTGAGTTGTTGAGAATAGCCGTTTTCACGAAGGATTATTGTGGGATTTTTTTTTAAAATGCTTTGAAAAGTTTCGACGATCCATTCCTTAACTACACAACTTTTCATGCGATTTTTGTCTAGAAATGTCCCTCATAATTTTGTAATATGTTGTTAAGAATAGAATATGTTGATCAAATTGCGGTTTAGTGGTAATTAGCAAGATAAGTATTGATAGGTCAGTTGTATCTCCACCGACTAAAACTTGGTATGTTAAACTGAACGAATGGACTCTAGGCGCATATTGTCTTTAAAAACGGTTAATTTTGTATCACAAACCTGTTATGAGCTCAATCAATGTTTTCATAACTATTGAATAGGGATAATATCGCCTAAATCAGTAATTTATTTCCTGGAATGTATAATATACTAAGACGTTTATACCAAAACATTGTACAACTTTTCAGAAACTTTTCAGAATCTTTTCAGCTTCGTGAAAACGGCTATTATATAAAGGGTATTTTTCGGTTGCCTTCGAAACTCTTTGGAACTCGCACCAATATTAATGAGTCCGCAATTCTGCATTAATCATTTAATTTATTCTGCCCTTTGCCTGCTGATTCAGAACGAATACCGAGTTTTTATACAGTCAATCGCAAAAATACAAGTATGAAAAGGCCTTTCCCTTTTTTGCTTAAAAGTATTTCAGTAAAGCCATCGTGTCTTTCCCAAGAAACGTTCCAGGAAATAACTTAATATAGCTTAGCCGTCCTTCAATCTTGGGTTTGACATCAGGGTTTGTTCTAATGTGCACGCTCTATCGGATCATTTGCATAATGTATTGTTCTTGTCGACATGATTGGTTCCGATAATGTTTGTCGTCGTTCATGAAATGTTTTTGATACACCGGGAGCAGAATTATGCTGCCAAGTGTATTTGTTTCGAATTTTAATCACACATTGATATTGAAATACGCTTTTATTTCAAATAAATTGGTAAAATGAAGAATCTTGAAACTAGCCATTGTCCTTGCATGTACCCCCCCCCCCCCCCCCCCCCTCCTTCATACTGTGTGGTAAGTTATTGCGGCATAAAATAAATACTACAATATCTCGAAAATGACGTCCACCACGTTGCCGAAAATATATGAGCAGGAGGAACAATGCATTGCGCTTCCGATTAAGCCTATTTGAGCTTCCCATCTCCCTTCCATTGGGCCAAAATGTAAAAAATATTGTACATTGCGTCCTTAGATTAGGTCGATCGTCCTTCCCCTTGGCAACGGCTCTGCGTGGCTCTCAATGAGCTCAGCTGATAACCGTTTTCTACGAGGGCTGCTTCGGGTGGGGTGGGGTCAGTAAGGCGGACACGGGCATGAATGGGGCCGTGGTAGAGGCTATCGTGGTCAGTCGGGAGGGGAGGGAGATTCCGAGCTGAGGTCAGTAGGGTCAACAGCCCGAGGCTATACTGTGTTCAGGCGGCCTTGGCGGCCTGGTCAGAACGAGCCATGGCTGGGACTTGGAGACGCAAATGCTCTCGCCTGCTAACGGCAGCGGTGTGGATAATGGTTTTAGGGGCATGCTTGACTGGACAGCTTGAAATAATGCTGGAAATCCCAACATAATTAGGCGACGGAGAAATAATTTAGGCAAAGCAGCTGATGTGTTTTTTTTTACTGAGGCTGTGCTTAAGGGGGAGGGAGGAGCTGTCAGCGACCAGCCAGTAGAGAGGGGTCCGGCGTCGGGCCGGCCGTTGGTCACGCGAACTCGCCCGGCTAGCATTTGTAAATGTCTCCCTCCCTCGAGCTTCTCCGCGGACGTTTGGGAGATTTGCGGCACAGCACCGACGTTTGTGTCCTTGGAGGCTTACATACACCTCATGGAATACAAAGGTTATGTCAACATAACTTTATTCACCTCATTTATCCTGATGCTTTTTTAATAGTGAGCGATTGGTATTTTTCACAGAA
>JAXIVJ010007744.1:52500-59139 GCA_036785665.1 Chirona hameri
CTATTTCCCTATACCCCCAGCGTTGCATATAAGCGTTGCATGGAAAGAATCGACTTCAGAATGCCTCCTGCCCCCCTGGGTATGGCCTTTGCTAAAAATTAACGTTTACCGTTATCTAGTGGAAAAACAAACGAGCAAAAACGAGCAACTTTGCTAAAAACGAGCAATGTCTTTGATGATTAACCCGCCATTGACTGGGGGAGGGGGCGTTTAACGCCCCCCCCCCCCCCCCCCCCCTGGTGAATTTTCGCAATAGCTGCAAAAACTAATAGCGCTATCAACGTGAAACTTCGGGCACCTTCTTATAAATCATGTTTACGTCTTTTGTGCAAAAATATAATTTCGTCGAAATTTTGTTTCGAGTTATAGCGAATTTAGTGACGTCACTACACACGAGTTTTACACCAAAATCAGCTAAACTTTGCCAAGCTGTACAAATGCCACATTTGAAGCAAAATGCAATAAAAAACGGCAAAAGATAGAAAATTGCAACGGCTAAAAACTGGCTATCTCAGATTTTTAATATTTTTAGTTTTTGATCCCAAAAAACTCAAAAACGTTTGTTTTGGGGGAAAATTATCACAAAATAAAAACAAATCTAAATATTCGAAAAACCGGAAGATATGTCAGACATAGTCATACCTAGGCAACTACCATGCCAAATTTCAAACTGATATCTCTATTTTTGACTGACTTATGACATCTAAAGTAATGGGGAACTTATGACGTCATATTTTCCAATTGCGTTTTTTAGCTTTTATTGACTAGATACAGACAAATAAATGCAATCACTGTATTTCTGAGACAAAACTGGTCTAGCAACATGCCTTTTTTGTTTAGATTTAACAATTTAAATTTTTGACCTTCGGTGACCTGAATTTGACCTGAAATTGACATTGAATTCACGTAAATGAAGTCAGGTGGTAAAATGACTATCACTATCGAATTATACGTGGACAATAACTCATAAAACATGTGTTGCATGACTTTCGTAGATATTTTGAGCATAGTGACCTTTTGTGACCTGATCCTTGACCTTGGCCAACAATCTAACTTTAGCTCATGTGGGATATATATCATATAACACCTCCTACCGGCAGCGCTCGACACTCTGCTGACACTCTGCCCGAACGATGAGGGGTCATGTACAAAATGGTGACAATTTGAGTCGATTGCTGTGTCATCGGGCACAAGCCTGGCTCTGCACCCCCGCCCCGGTGCCCGAACCGTGAGGGGTCATGTACAAAATGGTGACAATTTGAGTCGATTGCTGTGTCATCGGGCACAAGCCTGGCTCTGCAGTCATTGCAATGGTACACTCTGAACGGCGACAGCTGGATTATTCGACAAATGGACTGCATTTTCTACATTGAAGAAGACGATTAGTTTCGCTCAGGTAAAAGACATGTCTTTCAGATCCTGAAAATTGTCTTCCCTCCATCCTCTACCCTCCATACAGGAAGATTATTGTGACAATAAGTGAATATTGGAACAGTGGTAAACGTCTTCAAACGTACAACTATCATGACTGAAAACATAAACATATTAAACAGCTTTGACAAAACGGTTAATACGTATACAACATAGCTATTGATAAAATAAATATCACGAATAGAAAATAAATTAAATAATTTAACTGGTGCTAGCTTTTATGTTCAAATGGCGTTAATCTGTTCAAGAAGTCGATTGTTACTAGCGAGCGCAGTGCTCGCTCGTCCTTCCGTGATGTATGGGAAAAATCTGAATATGAGCGGCCCGGCCCGGCCCGGCCCGACCCGACCCGACCCGACCCGACCCTACCCTACCCGACCCGACCCGACCCGAGCCGACCCGACCCGACCCGACCCGACCCGACCCGTGGCAACGCTTTTGAGAAGCTTATATTTCTGCAACCGTAAGTCCGATTGACAAGTGGACTTCTTTACTGAGTAGCCCCATCCAACCTACCCTTTTTGTGACCAGGGCCGACTCACATAGGTGACTACCACTGCACGTGGCGCGTGCCGCGTGAGAGGTGTTTAAAAGTGCTTTCTCGCAAAAACTCTGCAACTGCTGGACAGATTGTTTGCAAATTTTGTTCGTGGTTAGGGACAGTAGCGTACCCAGGATTCGCTCCAGGAGGGGGACATTTTTGCTCAGGGGGGCATAAAGTACCCCCACCAAAAAACTCACCGGATTTGGCCCACTATATTTTAAAAGAGCATATTTTACCGTTTCTCTTAAAAATATATACAAAATAATTCCTTTTTTCGACCAAAGGGGGCACTACAGACCTTCAGGGGGGGGGGAGCAATTGCCACATCCCCCCCTTGTGTACGCCTATGGTTAGGGACCCCTCAACCGCCGCCTTCCCACAAGTCAGGGGTGGGGTGCCTCTGCACGTGCGCACGTGCACACCCCTATTCTATATCTCAGGAACGGCTGAGGCGATTGTGTTCAAATTTGGTGTGCGGTTAGGGACCTCTCAGCCGCCACTTTCCCACAAGGCAGGGGTGTGTGTGTGTGGGGGGCACATCTGCACGTGCGCACGTGCACACCCCTATTCTATATCTCAGGAACGGCTGAGTCAATTTTGTTCAAATATGGAGTGCGGTTATGTACCTCTCAGCCGCTACTTTCCCAAAAGTCAGGGGTGGGGTTTCTGTACACGTGGGCACGTGCGCAAGGCGCACATTTTCTTGTATCTCAGAAACTACTTGCCCGATCGAGTTGAAATTCGCCATACATTTCCTTCGCGCTCGCTCGTTCATCACTATCTATGGCGCCGTACTGGTATTATCTACCAACAAGAATGACACGGGTATGAGCAAAGAGCAAACGGATTACGAATGCAAGACGAAGGAATAGTTCAGATAACTTCACGGGATGTCTGCATGACATCGATTTATTACGAGCGAGCGCGAAGCGCTCGCTCGTCCTTCCGTGGTCTATGGCAAAAATCTTATTATGAGCGGCGCGGCCCGGCCCGGCCCGGCCGGTGGCGACGCTTTTGAGAAGCTCATATCTCTGCAACCGCACGTCCGATTGACAAGCGGACTTCTTTGCTGACCAGCCCCATCTAACCTACCCTATTTGAGACCAATGGCGACTCATGTGGGTGACTACCACTGCGCGTGGCACGTGCCGCGCGAGGAGTGTTGAAAAGTGTTTTCTCGCAATAACTCCGCAACGGCTGGGCAGATTATGTGCAAATTTCGTGTGTGGTTACTGGTTAGGGACCTCTCAGCCGCCACTTTCACACAACTCAGGGGTGTGGTGACTGCACGTGCGCACGTGCACACCCCTATTCTATATCTCAGGAACAGCTGAGCTGATCGTGTTCAAATTGGGTGTGTGGTTAGGGACCTCTCATCCGCCAGTTTCCCACAAGTCAGGGGTGGGTGCCTCTGCACGTGCGCACGTGCACACCCCTATTCTGTATCTCAGGAACGGCTGAGCCGATTGTATTCGAATTTGGTGCGTGGTTAGGGACCTCTCAGCCGCCGCCTTTCCACAAGTCAGGGGTAGGGTGGCTTAGCACGTGCGCACGTGCACACCCCTGTTCTATATCTCGGGAACGCCTGAGACGATTGTGTTCAAATTTGGTGTGCGGTTAGGGACCTCTCAGCCCCCACTTTCCCACAAGTCAAAGGTGGGTGCCTCTACATGTGCGCACATGCGTACCCTTTTTTGTATCTCAGAAACTACTTGCCGGATCGAGCTGAAATTCCCCATACATTTTCTTCGCGCTCGCTCTTTCATCGCCAACTACGGCGCCTTACTGGTATTTATCGAAGTGAATATTCCTGGCTGAGACTTTGTTTTAGTGTGCCTGGCCGAACTGATCCATTTTATAATTGGTCCCATGTAGCCTCTGGACTGGGCTGGATTAGAACAATGTTTAAAAAAAACATGCCAGTATTGAGTGTCAACATTTAGCTCTTTTGTTTGTATACCAACCGACTTTGCTCCGTAGTTTTTGTGTTTTTTTAGTCCGATTCTTTTCATTAGATGAATTTCCTGGATCAGAACTCACGCTGAGCCAATGCATTGCCTTGCCTTGAGCCTTGCTAAACAAATATTGTATGCTTATATTAAATATGTATCCAGTCTCCATATATGTGGAATGGATCACATCACTTTGTATTGATTCATTTCGTACTGTCATAAAACATCAGAGAGCTTATGGGAACTAGTACCCGTTCTAAAGTGGTTCCGGCCAAAATTAATGGAACTAAGAAAGCCTAACACGGGTTTCAAAGAGTTTCGGGGTATAAACCAATTATCTTTGTACATTCTGTGCCGAAAGAAATTAGAAACAGAGGGAAGGAGAGAGGGAGAAGGAAAAACGAATCCTGATTCGTTTTTACAATGGTTTCTACAGCCCTAAACCCGTTTGTAATACAGCATGGCATCGACCGGTCGCGGGCCAGGGCAATGTGATGCTATTTCACAATTATTCGCTGTCTTCAGAGCAGGGAGACAGCGAATAATTGCCAGGATATTGCCAGGATACTGACAGCGAACCAATGCCAGGATACTGATCACTGCGGTCAGTCCGGTCTGGTCTGGTCATCTCTCTGGTCGCTCAAGTCTCTCTGGTCGCTCAAGTCTCTCTGGTCGCTCAAGTCTTCTTGGACGCTCGGGTGTCGTTGGACGTTCGGGTCTCTCTGGAGGGACTCACTGGACACTCAAGTCTCTGTGGCCATTCGAGCCTTTCCGGTCGCTCAAGTCTCTCTGGAATCTCGAATCTTCCTGGACGTTCGGGACTCTCTGGACGTTTCAGTCTCTGACCGGACGTTCGAAGATCTCTGGACGGTCGAGACTTGAGGTCTCCCCGGACGCTCGCGTCTATTCGGACGCTCGCGTCTATTCGGACACTCGCGTCTCTCTCTCGGGACGCTCTGTGGGTGGCCCTGGAGGGGATGGGGCCGATGTGACCGCCGGCCCGCCGCCAGCCTGGCAGGTGACCCGAGCGCCCGCTCGCTCCGTCGTGTCCGTCTTCACCCGCCTGTACCGCAGCGCCGCAAACGGAGGCTCCACCTGCGTGCATTGTATCTATAAGCAGCAGCGGAGGATTCAGCCGATAGCCCGTGTAAGTCGACTGATGGTGGCACACACATGCTTTGGCGATGTTCATGGTCTGGTAGTTAAATTACTCTGTGATTGAAAATAGTTTATTTATTGGTGGTGTGGAGATAGTAGACCTTGTATTTGCACATTTGCCAGACTATATTATTCAGCTTAGAAATTAGTGTTGGTTATCAGAATAGGAATAGCAGCTTTCACCTTTATTATTTTGAATAGCTTATATTCATACCTTTATATAATTTATGCAACTAGAAAAAGTTTTGCCTTTTCCTTATAAGTGTGGAGCAAAGAACCACTGATTACGACGCAAAGTGATACGTTTACAATATGAATGAATGCTGCATGTTCCTGCTTTTACGCCTGGGCGTTTAATGGTGGGCGTGCATGAAACTTAAGCATGCACGTTATAAATATAAACCTAAATTACATCGATGCGATATTCTTCCTTAAATGCCGAAACTGTATTCATGCTACTTAATTATGCTAAAATGCCGTTGTCACTTAAAGCACTCCACATCTACGGCTATTTAAAAATAGCTTAAGATGTTACTCTACCCATAGCAATTGGTTTAAATATACATCTTTTAAGCCAAAAAGAAGATTATTTGAACGCTTACCCATGTTCATTGCTTTTATTCTGATCGAAATATGCCTGTTGCTTGATGTGTGTTAAATGTTCTATGACGCGACTATCCGCATTAATATTGAGCACTATAGGCACTGAGCATTCTCAAACTGCTAGTTATGTGCTGCAATTTCTAACAGTGAGTGGTTGCAGTTAATGTACGATTTGGGTGACGTGGGATTGCGCACCATTATTTGAGTTTAAAATAGAACTATGACTCTACGGAGAGAATGAAGCGATCAATTATTATTTGTTTTCTCTCCCTTCCCTATCTTATCCTATCCCCCTCTTTCTCTGATGTCTCCTTTTCCTCTCCCGCTCTCTCGCTGCCACAGAAGGTGCCCTACGGCATGAAGTCCTTGGAGCGTCGCACCCAGCCCAACCTGGAGACCACTCCGCGGCGAAGAGAAGCCACGAAGACACCGCGTCAAGCCGCTCTCTCCCGTGGTTAGACGGGGCGGCGACAAGACCGGCGGCGGCGGCGGCGGTGCCGAGGCAGCGGCAGCAGCGGCGGGCAGCGGCGGCGCGGCAGGAGATGCCGGCGACCTGCTGGATAGTGGCGGGAAGACTGGACGCCGCTCCGGAGACGGGCGCGTCATCAAGATTATTAGCAATGAGGACCAATCCGTGCAGGTGAGTGTCCAATGAGGACCACTCCGTGCAGGTGGGTGTCCAATGAGGACCACTCCGCGCAGGTGGGTGTCCAATGAGGACCAATCCGTGCAGGTGGGTATCCAATGAGGACCAATCCGTGCAGGTGGGTGTGTCCAATGAGGACCAATCCGTGCAGGTGGGTGTCCAATGAGGACCACTCCGTGCAGGTGGGTTTCCAATGAGGACCACTCCCGCGCAGGGTGGGTGTCCAATGAGGACCAATCCGTGCAGGTGGGTGTCCAATGAGGACCAATCCGTGCAGGTGGGTGTGTCCAATGAGGGACCAATCC